>JANJYP010076712.1:0-11845 GCA_024605115.1 Rastrelliger brachysoma
AAAAAAAAAACATATTGAGCAGTTTTGTGCCGCAGAGTGTGGCTATTTCAATATTTTGTGTATATCTTTAAATATCCTGCCCAGATATAATATAAGACATGTAAAATACTCTTGAATAAAAAATATTATCTGTTCAATTGTGTGGTTTGAAATTCTTAACTTATATCTCCTCTTTCTCCCCTCTTGTGTATCACACTTGTATGAGTTGTGAATCACGCCTGGATTGATTATAAACTAGTTGTGTTCAGAAATCCCATAGGTTTATGTCTCACATTTTTATTATTTTTTCAACAGTTGAATGTGAACAGCTTTCTAGTATCAAACTTGCATACATCATCCTACACAATGAAACATACTCAATTTTTGTTTGATGGATTTTAGTGGTTATTTCTTATATCTTTCTCTGCTATTAGCTTCACAGTTTTAAAACAAGCAGATGTATATAATGAAAGAAGTTAGACCATCCTAAGTATGACAGCACGATTTATTACTTTAGCAGCACAGCTTTACTAACTGTGTGGTACTATTTGATAAAACATATCCCATGTGTATATAACTTTGTATATAACAAAGTTTGTTTTTCAGATCCTGTGATGTCAAATAGTAATGTGAATACCAGGTTGCAGTCTGTACAACTGGAGCTACATGACACAGGAGACTTACCATCTTTTCAGTGGAATCTCTTTGTGTCCCCCAGACCCAGGGTATCTGACCACAGGGGCTCCAGAGTTTTACACAGACACACCGGCATACTTCTATATCACCCACATACCAACAACTAACACAGTAACCAGTGACTCATGGCAGATAACTCCCCCAGACAAGGGTCAAATTTGTTAGAATGAAGAGGGAGACGCAGCACTCAGAGACAGATGAGATATTGAATTTGCATAAGGCAGCTAGACATCAAAGGCAGCGTACACAAAAGGTGCTTGTTTCCATCATTGTTTTAAAGACTGTCTCTACTTCTGTGATACAACCAACACAAACAGTTATAAACTTTCTGTCTGACTTTTATGAGAGGGGATTGGTGAAAGGGGACTCCTGGAGGGTGTGTCTTTACTAAGGGAACAATTAAACAGATTAAGCTTGATCGACTCAGGACTGTTGGAGCATAGACTGTATCTGATGGTGCTATGTGCTGTATATTATGCTGAGATGTAGCCACAGCCAGCCCTGTCCCAACTGTGTGTCACTCCACTGCTCACAGCCAACAGATCAAGGCCTTGGCCTCAGTGGTCCCCTGTTAGCGCCCAGCCTGCCTCCAGGTGGGCGCTGCTAATGAGCCCCGGTTGTAGCTCTGGTGTGGGCCTCTTCTTCCCAGGGTTGGAGGGGGCCAAAGAGGGGGTGTAGGGGGTCTGCTGGCTGGGTCAGCACCAGGCAGGGGGCTGGGGATGGGACAAGAAAGAGAAACACAAGAAGGGCAGCTGAAAATCACACTTTTCAGACCTTATTAATGGTGAGTTTGTATATGAGTGTGGGAAGATCAACTGTGAGGACTGCATAAGGAAAAAGGTTGTGCCACATGGTGTATTATGAAACAGAAGTCCATTTTGTGCTCTTTGATCTGTCTTTATTGTAATTGACTACACAGTAGTCCACTTGTTTCCTTGCTTGCTGAATGGGCCAGGCAGTAGGTTCTCTTTGCTTTTACAGTGTGAGATATTCCAGAGTAAACAGCCCCTCCTTCAGCCACTATGTGATACACGTGAAAGAGAATGCAGTGACTAATGGCAGTGTTTGTCTGATGCTGCCAGCCTCCGCTTTTGTTTCCTGGGCTTTTGTTGTGATTAATACACAGTGTTTTCACAGACACAAATCGTCTCCTCTGCAATGTTTCGCCCAAAAGAAAATGTAAAGGGAGGATACGCAAAGGGAGTGTGTGAATCTCCACATCAGAGGGAAAAGGAAGGGTGGTGGTGTTTGGAGTTCAGAGGGGACTTTGATGATGGGATGATGTTGGAGGTGACCACAAACATGAAAACACCATAAGTCCTTGCCCATTGGTTCAACCATTGTGTATGCTGATCATTGCTACAGGCAGATGGTTAAATACTGACCAACATACACAAATGCAGTCTGGACATAAAAGAATCCCAGCCACTTGTCTCACTCTCCTGTGTCCTTTGTTTTACCTCTGGCCTTGTATAGGAATGTGCTGAGCTCAGCCTCAGCAAGAAAACTGTGACGAGGATCGAATGAAGGATCAGTATTCCACCAGCATAAGTGGAGTCAGCATAATTTTGGGGGAAAGTGGTTTGTCTTTTTTCTTGGTCCTTTTCGCAGCAAAATAGCCTACAATAGTGAGTTTTAAGACAATATTTAAATCAGCCTAATGCTCAATGAATGGCTGTTGCAATTTGATCCAGTACAGCAAAAGACCCAAATTCACAGATCTTAGAGGCCTGTGAAGATAAAGGGGTTAGAAGAGCAGTCATATATTATGGTGCCAGATCATGCAAGGCTATATATGCAATTTATAGTGCTTCAAAATTAATTCAAAAAGAGGTTGGGAGATGGAGCAATGATGCCACGACTGGGTCAATGCCAGATGAAACACTTTGGCTGCCAAGTGAAATAATCAAGGCATAATGGTGTATAACTTTCTCCATTTTATGAATGAAATAATTATGAGGTGAATTTTAAAAGATTTTATTTGTCATGATCACTGACAACGTAGTTTACTGTCTGCCACAGAGCCTGCTCTCAGTCCTTTCCCTGAGAATGTGTACCCAAGAGTGGGCAGAGATTATGGCTTTTTCTTTTGGTTCTCTAACCTCTTTTTGAAGAGAGTAAAAAAGCGTTGGTTTTACTGGGGCAGCATTTTTGCACGTGCTGGATATCCTGTGGTGCTGGTCAGTCAGAGAGGAATAGCCCTGCTTCGTGGGTTCACGCCTATGCCATAAAGGATTCTTTGTCACCCAAGAGTGGGGTCATCTCTCTCATCCACTGGCCAATAAACGTTCACATTCTCTACCTTTCTTATAATTTTGTTTAGCTCACGGGCCCCAAACAAAAGTGCAAAGACTTGAATTATTCACAGGGAATTGAATAAAGGATTAATTTGCATTGATTTTGATCATCTACAAAAGGAGTCATTTTTTTGTCCAGAAAAACCAGAGAGCAAAGCATTTCTTCAGCCAACAAAATTGAACAAAAAGATCAATGGTACTTTTAATATGGCTATCAAGGAGGGAAATCTCAAAATTGACTCTTTTGTATAATATTAGTTTGACGGATTTTCCACTTGGACTGAGGGGTGGATCAAGTGTGACATTTGTGTGAAATGTAAGCTTTTTGGTCACAAATTGAGAAACGTCAGTCTAAATTTGAATAATTTGGCATGTGAATGTTTAGAGAAGTTTTCCATAAATCAAAACCTGTCTAAGGATTTAATGTGTTAATGCAGCGGCAAATGTGCCTTTTTTGGCTCTGTGTTCATCCATTTGACTTATTCAGCAGCATTCAGCACAGCCTGTGAAAAGTCCTGTTCCCTTTTAACACATGTTTGGTTTGGCTGGAATGGATTAGACACAAGCTCAATTTAAACCAAGAGAGGGATAAAGCTGATTTTCTGCTCAATTTTTCTGTGTGTATTTGCAACCACACTGACATTTGCTGTAAATGAAAAACATAAGTAAAGCCATCTTTAAAGAGATATTTGCAATTTGACTATCTCAACAAGCTGCAAAGACAACAAGTTAAATCATCAAAAAACGTATACAATGTTAGTTAGCATTTCTCATTATTTGGATGTTTTTTGGCTATATGAAATCTTTTACAACACATTAATATTATACACAGTAAAGTCTGTTGTGGATTGTATGTAAAGCACACCAGCATGAAAAGTTAACAGAACAATTTCAGGTTAGCAAGAAAACATGCAACACATATATTTCTTTGACACTAAGTCGATTTTTAGATTTTCTTTGCCCTCCACGTTTGATCCTTTGTCTTTCTAGTGCCCACCCTCTGTTTTAAATCCAGGAACTCGTATGCAGAGGGAAGAGGGGGTTGCCAGTCCCATGGAGTGCAACCTCGTTCAAGAGTGCCCAAGAGGGCCATATCTGTCATAGCACATTCCACTATGGAGCTATGATATGAATGAATCGAGGTGGTGTGCCCAAGCTGCAAGTGTGGAGCTCAAAGGGCTTCTGAAATGCTGTAATGTAATTATGTGGACAGTCTCTCAGATCCATTAGCTTGAAATGGTTCTGCAGCCCCCCATTTAGTCAGTGGGCTGCCATGTCTTTTCTCACAGGGGGCTCTGAAGTCATCTGAAAAGACCTCCTCTGTACTCATTGTGCTCATTGTCTTTGTAAGCCTGTTATTAGCGGGGGAATCAAGTTACAGCACACCACTGATGAGAACTTCAGAGATTTTACAGTAACAGGTGGGGGGTATATTCTTAACAGGGCATCTGTGTGTATTAATCAAATCAAATCTGAAGAAAAATAATTAATTTTACTGAGGGACTGAGGAACCTACCAAACCCTTTGCTCTTTTAATGACTCCCTCCAATTATTAAACCTTGTACATTAAGTATTTAGAAGTACTGTCCACTGTTGAAATTAATCAATAATCAACTTGTACCAGTCCTATTACCATAATGTCTGTATTAATCTAAACTGTACTCCTGCCTGTATGACTATTTACTTGTGTTGTGCATAGTAGAGAGTCATGCCAGAACAACAAAATAACCACTAAGAAAAAAAATTTTAAATCTTAAAATTAATCATCAAGTAATAAAAAATGTTTAAAAAATGCATTTAATGTAATTGTTTGCGAGAAAAGAAAATATGCACAAGTGATGCCTAAGTAAAGAACATAATGGTCATAATGATTTTTGGGATTTAAAAAAAAAAAAACAACTTAATGGATATGATTTGTAACTACATGTTTTTATTCACATCTAAACAGTAATTAAAAACTACTTAACAACTTGGACACGAAAACACTATTCCTAGCCAAGAGTCTGGATAAAAGTGAAGATTGCATTAGTCTTGTAGTTTACAAAACATCCTTCAAACATTTATCCACGAATCAAATTAAAGGTTAAAGCAATTTCCAAAATTTGATTTAGCGCTTTGTGTTTACCTAATCTCTGGCATTCACACAGACACCAGTGGAAATGTCCAAATGCGTCACTGCACAACTTTAAAGGCCTTTCCCATGTATTGCAGTCTAGTGACCCATTCTAAATAACCTATATCATTGGGGAACTGCGGTGTATAAAGGAGTCCATTGGGACCTCTGCTGAATGGGTTTTTTTGGTGGAAGCCTGGATGAAAAGTGCAAAGAGGAGGATAAAGAAAAAGTATAGGAGATGTCAGGACGCCTTTGGAAGGAAAACAAACTGCAGAGACCAATGTGAGTTGACTTAATCTGATTAGACTAACCTCATCAACAGCCCACTTAAAAGGGAGAAGAAAGCCCTGAATTGGGGCGAGAAGCAAGAGAAAAGGGTCTCTCTCTGTTCAGAAAGCCAAAGAGGCTCTGTGAATGCACCACATTGTACTGGACATGCTGGTCTGCAGATGGCAAAATGACAACAAGCCGCTTGAAAAGTGAGGCAAATATAATTGATCTCAGGGTTTTTTTTTTCTTGCAGGTATGAAAACAGTCAAGAGAGTAATGAGATTAAAGAAGAATAAAGTGAAAATCCATGGAAAATACCACTTTCTCTCACGTTTGTGGTGCAAACATTCAGCTTTGAAGCCTTTGACTTACTGCCATGAGAAATATTTCCAAATTCATATTAACATATTCAAATTCCAGCCTCTTGTAAAGCACCCCACAGTTCTGGTAATACATCAAACGCAAAATAGTTGAACAGGAAAATAGCTGTTTTAATACCAACACAATTAATGGGTGTAAAAAAAAAAAAAAAAAAAAAAAAGTTTAATACATCTGGCCTTTCCCATATTTATGAAATTCCTAGCAACAATACGCATGAAATATCTCATCTTAACAAGAGGAAATCCCTTCAGATCTTTTGCCAATGTATTTAAGGAAAAAGTGCATATTTTTACACAAATATTTGTTGACTTTAATATTTAGTTTAATTAGATTGCACAATACATTTATCAAGTTTGCATTTTTGGTATTCTGTAAATCCCTCTACTTATACTTGGAGGTGAATACAGCAGCCACAGGTGTCCTTTCACTCATAAGCTTAGATCGGCTGCTATGTGGATTTGTGGCTTTACTTGTTTCAGAAACTTCACAGCATAGACGAGTATGAACAAGACCTTTGAAGTCCTGTTGTCATTTCTGGAAACAGGTCATTAAATTATAGTGTACTAATTCCCAGTGGATGTATATGGATTCAGTTTGTCTCACTGGGAAAAAAAAAAGTTTGTAATTTTAGTGGATATCTTTAGCTTTTTAATAAGATTTACACACCAAAGTGACATTTCCACATGTTTAGTCATTTTGCTACTTCTCTGCTTTGCCTCTGTGAAAGTACATAGCCAGCCAGCCAGACAAGCATTTGCGTTGTGTTCTGTTGGGGAATCCATCATGGTAAACATTTATTAGCACTTGATTGAGAAGTGTGTAAAGGGATTGCCCATCTGATACCAGCTAATTCAGATATAATTGACTCTTCTTCTGCATTCTGCGCATGGATTTCGAGAAGTGCACAGACTCATTGTACAACTACAAATTAAAGAAGCATCAGTCAAAAGAAGCCACTGAGCATTCATCGGATACGGACAACAGACTATACTGAACTCTGATAAATCTTTAAACACAGCTTCTCCCTCCTTTTTGGCCTTTCATCTCCCCCCAAATCCTTCTCCTCTGGCAGACGTCCATCTCATAAATTTAAGTCAAAAAGTAAGTACTTTTGGTTCTTGCCTGGTGAATGTTGACCACCATTTGAAAACAGCAGCAATTTCTATTCTCTGCATTCCTCAGGCCAGTGATGTCGGTATTGGCTTTAATGATGCTCTAATGACGGAGTCACTCAAAAAGTTTCTTTCTGGTGAAGGGGAATTCCTGTTCTCTTTGTTGTCTGGGCCCGGATCTTTGAAATGCAGGAATGAAGAGGGGGGAAATTATTGACGGATAGGGTTTGAAATACCAGGAGTTGCCAAACTTGTTCTTCAGAATAGGCTCAACAGGTGCTACTCCACCTATACAGAATTATTAAACCAAAATCCCATTAAGTCTGGTGCTGCAGGGGGCAATTGTGTAATCTGTGTGGAGCTCTGTAGCATTAGATCTGCATCATTTGGACCGATCCGAAAGCAAATAAATGTGAGCCCAAGCACACACAGCTGGCCCTTGAGACTCAGGATCCTGGGTAAACAAATGTCCAGCATGCCTCAGCACAGCTCACCCACAAGGGGGGAGGGAGTGTGTGGGGACACATGAGCCACTGAACAATGACTGATACTCCACTAGAGACTGGAGTGAAGCAGGGCTTAACAAAATTTTATTACATTTGGGCTGTTCCAATAGACTGCTGGCCAAAAGAAGATCACAGGCTTTGTCATCAGTTTTAAGATTACTATGACATCTACGCCTCCTTAGACTCTGTAATTCTCTTATTGTTGCAGTACACCCACTGATTTAACATGGAAATCTGCTGTTCACTCACATAAAGCATGAATTTGTGCAATGTGGGCAGATGTATGAAGGTTGACTGGCAACTGTATCTGGACGCATATATCTATCTTTTTAAGAACCAGTGGGTTTGCATGGATCCCATTAGCAACACAGAAAGTACACTTTAAGTTACTATTTTTCAATGCATGCTCTGCATTTTTAAAGTTTTCTTTAGTAGAAGTCATTGGTTTTCATTAGATCCATTATGTTATGAAAGTTAACTTGCAGAGGCTTGAAAGTGGCTTCATTTATCACCATCATACTTACATTGCTTAACTTACATTATTAACTTACTATGCAATGCTGTATGTTATGTTTAGTGTCTTATAAGTCTATGTGGGCTGGGAACTTTGAGCGCATGACACTTAATAAATAAAATTCAATTCAATTCATATTACTTTATTTTCAGTGACATTATTACATTATTATAGATTATATAAAATTACATTACATGCAATTTTAAATGTTTATAAGATACTTTGCAATAGTATTTAATAAAGTACATGTACAGGCAGCAATGTGTAGTCTACATATACAAATCCTGTTGTATATGTACAACATTTTTTCTCATTTTTTACCACTTTGTAAATTTGCAAATTTTCTTGTGTTTTAGTTTTTTGCCCTGTGGTGAGATACCTTTTAATTTGTTTTTTTTATTTCACAGGTGTTTTCTGTCTGTGCTAAACAAAACTAAACTTAATTTGATATAGGGACAGATTTTATGTTTTTATTCAGTTATTAAACACTAAAATAAAAATAAGTTCAACTAATAAATTTCAAATCCTTGTGAAGGGCACTATAACCAAAAAAAGCCTTTGCATTTTGATTCATTCTGTTGTTCTGTTTATTATTTTATGTTGTTTTCTCCATCAATTTGGACAAATATGCGACACCTTGTGGCCATGAGAAGCATAAGAGAAAGCTACATGTGGTTCTTCCCGTGCCTTGTTAATATGCCACCACAGAAAAAAACAAAGAAGTATCAAGAGGTTGTTGGAGATTCTTAAGAATTTTTTTTATGAAAAAACAAATAAATTAACTGCAGAGCAGAAATAATCACAGGAGAATAATGATATGTCTATATATGACGATATTTTGATTGGTCTCTATGTATCATTAGACATATAGGGTACATTTGAATTAGCTTATTTTATAAAAGTATGTGTTGTGCCCGTCTGCATGTATCCATTTATGGTTGAATGCTCTGAGTTTTGTCATGTTAAATTAGTCAACTTTTAAGACGAGTCGCTAGATGGTGCTCTTATCTTACAACCAAAACAAAGTCTAATGGAAGCACATGTGAACTGTTGAACGTGATAATGAAATCTGTTTTGATGGTTATACATGCATAAAAACAAACCTTCCAATCGTAAAAAAAAACATCCAGTGAGATCAGTATTGACATTAGTCAGTATAGACATTGTTGCCATGTTATTGAAGCCTTCTTTCACTTTCAAAGATTTTGCTGTGATTTCCCCTATTATTATTATTATTTAAACTTTTTTTTGGCTTGTTTTAATAACTATAATAATAACTCGATGTAATTGCCTGTTGGTTGGCCTCATGAACTTGTTTCCGCTTCTTCGTGGGAAAATGAGATACTGCAATTATATCTAACATTTAGCAATTTACACATTCTATTCTATTCTATTCTATTCTATTCTATTCTATTCTATTCTATTCTATTCTATTCTATTCTATTCTATTCTATTCTTGTTAAATATAATCTCTCCAGATTCTCAGCCTCGACGATTATTCACTCTTAGGTCTCCAGGCTGTAATCTGCAAGTTTTGGCACGTGCTCCGGGTAGACCGGAGGAGACTGTGTGCGAATGGCACGCGGACAGATGTGCCCCCCCCTCCCTCCCTCTTTGAGCAGCTCCCGCGCCGCGATGATTGACACAGGGCTGCATACATAGCCAATCACGGTGCGCCTTGCCTCATTTGCATAAAGTGGCTGCATGCCATTGGCTTGGTGCGTGCTGCTGCAAACCGCCTCGCGTGCCATTACAGATGTCTTCTCCTTGGTGCAAAAACAGTCTTAAAAATACATAAAATGTTGATGTCATAAACTTAACAGGTGATTCCATCTTTGAGGAGTGGGAGTTTTATGCATTTATTTTAATTATCGGCACCAGACATAAGCCTAAAAAGTTGTCACCAGAAATATTCTCTATTATTAGAATAAATGTCATTTCACAATGCATTTTAGGGATATGTCTATGTTTGCAATAGCTCTTTAAATAAACAGATTAGAGACGGAGTATAAAAAACTCTGTCAATACAGATACTAGCCTACATTCTCACCGCACACTCACACAAGCACTATAACATTTTTGACGAGCGCGCAGCAAAGTTGGAAGCAAACATCCAGCCCCCTCCCCGCCATCCCCCTTATCACTGTAGCGCCTGGCCCGGCCCGGCCGCTGCAGCTCGCTCCGCTTTGTTGTTTGTCCCTGCAGGGCTGATTGAGCAGCGCGTGACTGACGGCCCGCGGGGGTGTTGTCCAATCAGCAGTCTGCCCCGCGCCCAATGGGTGAGTCCTCCCTGCTATTGGCTGAGGCGAGTGTGGGAAAGAATGCAGAGAGGGTTTCACACGAACTGGGAGCACGCGAGCCGTCTATAAGTACCGCTGCGGCGTGTGTCGGCAGCAGAAGCGGAGATATATCCTGCATAACGCAACGCACGCTCCCGTACTCAAATGACAGTGCAGTAATAACCAGCGACATAACGTAGACTGATCGGTGCACCCGATTGTCGGGCATATCTACGTTCTGCAGCGACTTTTTCTTTTTTTTAAAAAAAAATCTGCTGATTATTTCAACATTTTTCCAAAGAGGATTTACTTCTTTTACACATTTTCCTTGCTTTGATCAATAATGCCAGCTGACACTATGGAAAAGCAGACGGCATCCCCTATTGCCGGCGCTCCTGCAAACGGAACGCACACACCGGACAAACCGAAAAATGCCAGCGAGCATAGAAAAGTAAGTTGTTTTTCTTTTTAAATTTAATATAGCAACAAAAATATTATGTGTTAGGAAGTGAAAATGTTTTACAAAAGTTCGCCATTCACTTGGGTATAGGCTTATGAGATGTATGCAAGTTGACGTCTGCTGTTGCTGAACGAGAGATTGATTTTGAATTGTTTATTCTTTGCAGTCATCCAAACCCATCATGGAAAAACGCCGCAGAGCAAGAATTAACGAAAGTCTTGGGCAGCTCAAGACACTCATCCTGGACGCACTTAAAAAAGATGTAAGTTTAAATGTCATGCCTCTCACAACTGTTTATTCTTCACTTATTATTTTGAAGGGACTTTAGATACTTATCCTTTAATGTAATCTTCCACAGAGCTCCAGACACTCAAAGTTGGAGAAAGCAGACATACTGGAAATGACAGTGAAGCACTTGAGGAATCTGCAGCGCGTACAGATGAGTGGTGAGTTTATTTAATCACACAACTGGATCAAACGCGTCATGACATTAGGAAACCACTATACAAGTTAAAGAACCACGAATGCGTCACTAATATTTGTTTTCCTCTCTCCTTCCCAGCAGCACTCTCAGCAGATGCCACCGTCCTGAGCAAGTACAGAGCCGGATTCAACGAGTGCATGAATGAGGTCACTCGCTTCCTGTCCACCTCAGAAGGGGTGAACACGGAGGTGAGGTCGAGACTTCTCAACCACCTGTCTAGCTGCATGAGCCAGATGATGTCCATGAACTACCCACAACAGGCCCCGTCCCAACAGGCGCACCTGGCGCAGCCCCTCCACGTGCAACTCCCATCCACTCTGCCCATCAGTGGCGCTGCCATGGGCTCCAAACTCAGCCCTGCCGAGGCAGTCTCCCCGAAGGTCTTTGGTGGGTTTCAGCTGGTGCCCGCAACTGATGGACAGTTCGCCTTTTTGATCCCTAACCCGGCCTTCGCCTCCGCCACAGCTCCTGTCATCCCTCTCTACGCAAACTCAGGAGTGCCTGTTGCAGTAAACGCCAGTCCGGTTCACGGCGGGTCGGCACCCACTGCGGCATCTCCAGTCCACGGCATGACGTCTTTCTCTGGGGGGTCCCAGGCGGTCAGCCCGGTTGGGGTCAGCACTGGCTCGGAGAGCAACGAGCCTGTGTGGCGGCCTTGGTAGCGTAAGAGCCAAGAGACTCGTGTGAAACCAGCTTGCATTACTTTTCCTGCTTAGAGTTTTGACTCCACACAGGACTGTTGTGACTTTTT
>JANJYP010076770.1:0-14020 GCA_024605115.1 Rastrelliger brachysoma
TTTTTTTTTTTTTTAACCTCTTACCTCCCTGCACCCCCTTTTGCCCTCGCCCCCTCTTACCCACTGCTCCCCGGCCCGCCCACAGCTTTAACCCAGGCACCCACAGAGCAGCCCAACAACCACACACACACACACACGCATGCTGACACTCAGCAAGTATTTGTTGCCAAGGTAACACTGCAGGGGAATGGGTGTCACCTGTGAAGAGTTTCCGGGTGGCACGAGTATCATTGCAAAGTGTCTGATCTTAATGCGCCTAAACTAAACAACTAAAAAAAAAATAATCCTCTTTTGTTAAAACATCTCTCTTGAAAAGATTTGTTTGGAAGGAATCACACCCAGGAAAAAAAATATTGAGATGATGAGTAATTTTTATAAAATATAAATAAATAAATAAAACAACTTTGTTCCAGGTCTGTTGCTATGGTAACAGCATTATATGTGTGTGTAGCTACGCTTATGCTGTCTCTATTTGAGGCAAAATAGTGGGAGGAGAGTGCACGGTGGAGGGTCAACGCCCCCATTTGCAGATCAGAACGTCGGCCGGTGTTTTAATGCTGATTGGGCTGCATCTTCATCTTCACTGCGGCGAGCGATTGGTGATGAAGTGTGAAGAGATGATGCCATGCGTAGCTGCTGGAGAGGAACCTGCAGGGCCAATCTCAGTACTTTCTCTTAACAACCGACGCTTTACTTGCTCAACTCAATAAACAACAACAAACTACAAAAGACTCCCAGCCTGCTGCTGTATGTAAAAACCTGACTCCAGTTTATCCCTAGTTTAGAAATCAGCCCTTTGCTTTTCATCCCCCTCTTCCCGTCTCCTCACCTCACCTGCCTTCTCTCTGTGGTGTGACCTCACCTGACCAGCAAAAAGCATGAGCAACCAGTCTCAAACGCAGGTAGTCTCCTGAACCTCCAACCCACCTCCCTACTGCCACTCACTATCACTACCAAGTACTCACTATAAACTCTATAATCTTACCTGTAGCACTGTATGCAAGCAGTGATATTGTGTATTCTTTCACTGTATGCAGCATTATTCAAATAAATGCACATACACAGCAATCCATTAAAAAAAAAAAAAAAAAAAAAAAAAAAAAAAAAAAANTATTTTCCTTCTAGGACAAATGCAGCAAATAGCTACACCCTCTTTGCAACAGGAGTCTATGGCTTTTAATAAATGTGGTCATTATTTTGAGAAAACAAGCAGGAACTGTGTAGATTAGTTACCCTATTTAAAGACATTCATACTAAAGTATCCTAAGTAAATTTAAGTGTTTAAAAAGGAGACGATACGTAATGTTTTTTTGGATCTTAGAGTTACTGATTAATACACAAAGTTTTGGGATAATTTGTAGTCACCCCTTATAACTTAGATCCTCGTCGCTTCCTTCTGGACCAAGGTGAGAGGAGCACAGAGTGTGATGAAGCCGTGTCAGCTGTTGCCATATGCTTATTCTAATGCATTGAAATTCATTTAGCTGTGACGCCTATTAAACTATCTCACCCCTGTGATTGGTGCAGTGTCCCAGTTCACCTAGAAGTCATACCGCAAGATAACAAGGACATTAAAAATGGTGCACTTGAGCCCCCCCATCCTCCTTGGCTCGTTTCACAAAAAGTGACGGGACACGTGTGTTTTGACGCGACTACAGTACGGCTTATTTTAGAGAGGGATTTGTGCAGGTGTAGATGTTATTAGTGAAAGATGAAATGCAGTAAACAACAAGTTCAAAACCCTTTCGTGCTTGGTTTAACCATCAGGCATTAAAATTTAATTAAGCACAATAAACCACACATTGTGAAAGATAACAGCTTGAGTATGGCAGACAAACCCCTATTCAGTCCACACACACATACACAAGCTTACTTACACCAATGGATGCAAACACTAAAGGGTCACCTTTAATTCCTCCTCTGTGCTCCCCAATGGACTTCTCCTTTTACTCTTCACTGTTATAACCACTAACTTTGTCTTTTTTTTGTCTCTTTCTGTCCTCACGTCACTGGGATCCTAACCATTTAACAGTGGAGCGAGGTGGGAATCAGCTTTAAACTAATTCCACATTTATTTCTCTGTGTGTGTCGTCAAGTATTTGAGATTAACAGTGAGCACCGTACTGTATATGTGTGTGTATGTGTGTGTGTGTAGCATATTTACTGTAAAATAAGTATATGCACGCCTCAGCTGTCTTAAAAGCATGGGATGGTGTGATGTGCGTTCTTTTACATCGAAAGAGATCGAAAAAAAGCCTGGCGAGGTGACTCGGTTTGTCAAGCTCCAGGGAATATGATTAGTATTCACTGTAACAACGCTATCGCACTTTCGCTCCTGCCAAAACTTAAGTCTCCTTTTGTCCTCCTTCCAGCTGCTACCCCTTGGAAAAAAAAATCAGGTATGCTCTGGTACACTCTCGCTTAAGGCATCGTATTTATGTGTGTCCAAAAAAGAAAACGGCTTTGTATTCACTGCTTAGTCACTTACTGGACTAATTCTGTGTTTCTTTTCTTGCNTGTATTTATGTGTGTCCAAAAAAAAAACCGGCTTTGTATTCACCGCTTAGTCACTTACTGGACTAATTCTGTGTTTCTTTTCTTGCAGAATTCGAATCCTCACAAGTTACAGAGAAGAAGAGGACAGTCTATCAGATGGCTTTGAGTAAGCAAGCTTGTGATATTTCTTCAGTCTTTTCTCTCCCTCTTTCTTTCATCCACTTTCATCTAGTGCGTCCCTCTCGCCGCACGTTGTTTCCTTCATTTTGTTGCTGTCCATTTTTCTGTTTCATTACTGTATGGCCCTTGCTTTCTCTCTCTCTCTCTTTCTTTCTGTCTGTCTCTTTCTTTCCCTGTTTTCCTCTCAGATAAACTAGATGAAATTCTTGCAGCGGCCCAGCAGACAATCAGCACCAATGAGGCGCCGGGGACACGGGCACAGGGGCCAAAGAGAGACAGGGGACGAAGTTTCTATGGCAATGAGGTGTGTGTGTGTGTGTGTGTGTGTGTGGTGAAACTTCTTAAAATATATTTACAGTACTGTACATGCGTCCCGACGTATGTGAGTTGTTATGTTGACTGGGTCGGCTATCGCGAAGAGTTTGCCTGCTATGAGATGAAGTTGCAGTAAAAGAAGTTAAATAAAATATACCTTTTAAAAAATATCAAAGGAAAAACTTTACACAGCTATACATTTTTACAGCAAAATTTTAATGCTTCCCTTAGGGTAATCTGTATTTATTGAAAAGTATGAAAAGTTAAGAGATCCCCATTTCTGTCGTGCTCCCAACGACCTTGCAACTTTTGTCCTCCTGGTGCAAAATTAACCCGCTTTGGTTTGACTGTTTATAAAACACAAGATATAACTTATCACCCAATTCTGTGTCAGACATTTATTATTCATTATCAACATATTACCACAGGTTTCACACATATTTTGTTTGGAAATTATGCTCAATAGGCCTCATTTAAATAAAAATACACCTCATTTTTTAGTTGTCTTCCCAAGTCAAAGTTGACCCAAGGACAACAGGAGGGACAGGATATAGTTGCCTGTACACTGGCCTATTATGTATAACACATCAATTATCATAAAGCAAGCACATTTTTCACATTAGAATGTAGAAGTATGTATAATTCAAAATGATCTTAATATCCCCAGCAACATCTCATGTGTCATTTAAAAGTGAACAACTACTATTTTTTTAATCTTTCATCTTGATTTATTTAACCCTTACATACTGGTTAGGGTCTAATTTGACCTGGTTGTACATTTGAGAGCTGTAAATACACTATATACACATTTCTTTAAGTCTGACATGTATGTAAGTGTTAAATCTGCTTAGAGGGACATTTCTGACTTCAACATTATTACTTTTCTTCTCTGGCACATGTACTATTCTGTACTGTATTTTGAGTCTCGTCACTGTGTATTTTACCCTCTTCCACATCTTCCTTCTTTTTTTTATTTTATACCATTTCAGCCAAACTACGGGGATCAGTCCGGGATGGGGATGATGGGTCTCGGCTATGAGCGTGGCCAGTACACCTCAGGTCACGCCCCTCAGCACGGTATGCTGCGGCAGAAATCCATCGGTGAGGCTGTCTGTTTTTTTCGTCTGCCCCTCCGTCCACCTGTCTGTCTGTCCTCTGGACCAGTAGAGGTCTACGCTGTGCTGACCTGTTTGTCTGTGGCCAACACTGTGTTGTCTGTGGCCCAATAACAAAAAAAAAAAGAAAAAATGTGCACACTTCTTTGTTTCTGTAGCTGATCATATGCCTGTGAACTCACATGTTAAGCTTAATATATCTGTGCTGTAGCAGTAAGATGTTTGTTTGTCATACACTCACCCTACTACTACTTATTATAAACTGTAGTGCAACTAATCTCCTTGTTTATTCTAATGGCTTATTTTCCGGTTTGCTGCTCGGTAAGGCTTTGCTAACTCTCCCTCTGAAGTAGTTATATGCTCCCTGGTGACCAACAAAACAAAAGCTGGTGTGTGATCCTGTCCGGTTGCTACTTGTTTGCGAAATATTTAATAACACTAACTGACTTACACACTAACAGACATGAGAATTGAGGACAGACTCGCTTGCAGGTTGATGGGCGGGCAGATTTAGACAGACACTCTCAAAGATTACCCTTTATTTCTGGCTCCATTTCTTCTGCACTATTGTTTGAAAACAACAAAAAGTTTATTTCTTCCTTGTTCATGAGCGTCTCTTAATCTCACTCTACGCCATCTGCACCATCTGTGAATCCCTATTTCATCCCTATTTGTTTTTTCTTCATTTGTGATTGCTGTATTGCAGGGGTGCCTGAGGAAGAGAAGCAGCTCCTGCATCCTCCAACCATGAAGTTTGCCCGCAGTCTGTCGGTGCCCGGCCCAGACGACATCCCCCCTCCTCCCACCACTGCTCCGCCAGATCCTCCGTTCTCCTCTGCACCTCCGCTAGGTTGGAGAGCTAAGTCATCTCAGCAGCCCTCTGTGTCCGTGTCCCAGTCTACGTCCACCTCTGCGCACTACCAGCCCTACTCCCAGTCGGTGCACTTCACCCACGGCGGCAGGGAGAGGGCTGGTGGTCCCAGCACCGGTCCCGGCGGCGGAGCGTCGGACCACACCACCTCATATACTCACGCGACCGCCCACACGGCTCAAAGCAGGACTGCTTCGCGGAAGGTTGCCTATACTGGGGAGCCTGTTGGAGCTGGCATTGGGGCAGGTGGAGGGGCCAAGGCAGCGGGTCTTAGAAGAGGCTACAGCACCGCCGTCCCCCCGTCCAGCATTGCCACGGTAATGCCCCAGCAACAACAGACTACCCAGAGTCAACCCCAACGAGCAGACCGCAGTGCAGCTGGTGCTGGAGCAGGGGGTCCTAAAGGAGGGGCTCGGAGAGGTAAGGGCCCCCTGGTGAAGCAATCAAAGGTAGAGGACCTGCGCATGGGTCAGGGTACATTGGGGGGCAAAGGCTCAGTGGAGAAAAGCTCCATCCCCATCCCCACCATTATCGTCAAGGCTCCTTCAACCAGCAGCAGCGGACGCAGCAGCCAGGGCAGCAGCGTGGAGGCAGATGCACCAGTGTCAGGGGAGACAGATGATACCAAAACACCCCACGGCCCTCCTCCTTCCACTCCTGCTCCACAGCCCCCCGCCCCACCTTCCATCCCAGCACCGCCGCCTCCCTCCTTGCCTTCTATTCGAGCCCAGGAAAACCTGGACTTTACCAGCCAGTTCGGGGCCGCCATCGTTGGCGCAGCTCGCAGAGACAGGGAGCGGTTTCACGAAGCGCGCAGAAAGAGCGCCTCCTTGTTCATGTCTGCTGAGGACGAGGTGGGTCTCGGGATAGTGAGCGACGGAGTAGGAGTGACAAGGACTCAGGTGTCACAGCAGCAGCTTAGCACACAGGCTGAGAGTTCATCAACACGGCTGCGACCGTCCAAGTCTATTGATGAGGGCATGTTCTCTGGGGACACCTTTATCCACCACACCCGTAGTATGCCTCCAGCTTTTGGCTTACCAGAGTATTCCTCGCCTGCCCTAGACTATCAACCCAAGTCTGTGCCTACTGACCTGTACACAGCAGCAGGTAGGCAACAGCCACCCTCCACCACCACCTTCATTCACCCTCTAACAGGAAAGGCTCTTGACCCCACGTCTCCTCTTGGCCTTGCCCTGGCTGCCCGAGAGCGTGCTCTGAGGGACGACAGCAGGATAAGGAGGGGAACGGAGCACCACTTCACCCGCCAGATGTCGAGTGTGGTGTTTCCTTCATCTGCTGTCACCTCTCAGCCGGTGTCTTCTGCCGCACAGACCTCCAGCTCCTCCTACCTGGTCACGTCCTCTTCTCTGGCCGCCACCACGCCCACCGTTGGTCGCCCACCCTCGCCCAGAATCCTAAGAGGAGTCGGAAGCGTTTGGGGTGAGGACGGCGGTGGAGGAGAGAGGGAGCGGGAAGGAGGAGGGGCTCGCGAGGGGCTTAGAGTTCGCTTTTCGGAAGACAAAACGGTCCACACGCACCACTACCAGTCTCAGCCATATCAGCCGTCCTACAAGGAGAGGGAGCGGGAGAGGTCGAGGGAACGGGAGAGGGAGCTGTCGAGGGAAAGAGAAAGGGATAAAGAGAGAGAGGGTTACATGAGGAGGGCGGAGCAGGCTGCCGCCAATGCAGCGGCCGCAGATAGCGCTGCTCAGCAGGCGTCCCAGTCTCAGCCGCCTCGGAGACCCTCTTTTCTCAGGATGGAAAGTCAAGCTGATGCCTATATCTTGTCCCTCACTCCTCCTTCTCCACCACCTACCAGTACTCAGCAGACGACAGGCACTACTGGGACCACTGGGTCTGGCTTGATGGTTCTTCCTCCTCCCGCTCCCTCAGTTGATGCAGACGATGAATTTGTTTACGCTGACCCCCTCCCGCCTCCGCTGGAGTTTGCTAATAGCTTTGACAGAGGAATATCAGGGTACTCGCAACGTGGGATGCACCCCAACAGCGTAGCTGCCCGCCAACAGCAGGTCCCACCTCCTCCACCTCCACCTCCCCCGCCACCTCCGCCTCCTCCACCCCCCCAAAAAGAACCATTCGGAAGCGGGTTTCCTGCTCATACGCCCCTCCCCTCACCGCAGGCAGGGGACTCCACCGCATCCAGTCTCACATCTTACGACAGTGAAGTGGCTAACCTGACTCAGTCTGCTCCCTCCCCCTCCCAGACGTCGCCCAACCCTCCTCCTCCCTCTTCACCCTCCACCCTGCAACCCACATCGATAGCTGGGCCTCCACCTCCCCCTTCAGTCTCACCGCCACCTCCTCCTGGTTCCTACCACAGACCCTTCTCTATGTCCCATCCCCACCACCTTTACAACAGCACTCACACTCCTGGGCGCTCTTCCCCTACTCCTCCTCTGCACACTGTCGCGCCACCACCGGCCTACCGTGGCCCCCCAGCGCCCTCCTCCACTGCTGCCACCTCCGCTCCGCACAGGGGCACCGCCTCCCTCACCATGACCTCTAGCTGTGCCACTACAACCACCGCTGCTGCCACCACAACTAGCACCTCCACTCAGCTCTACCACGAGCGAACGCACACCACACATACAGTTTCCACCACCAACATCACTAGTAGTCGCAGGACAGGAGAGCACCACCGTCATCCTGCTGCCAAGAAAGGAGAGTCCCAGGAGACGGTGGTGGACTCTGGGATTGAAGAATTGGACAGCCGCAGCAGTAGCGACCACCACCTGGACAGCATCTTGGCTCTTAGTGGAGCTAACACCCGCGGAGATAGGTTGGACCGAGGGGAGAGAGGAGGAGGCGGGGTTGGTGGACGCATGATAGGGGGAGGTGGGACAGGGGAGTCAGAAAGGAGTGGAGATTTTCTGGAGTCTTACATGAGCTACCTGGATGGACAAACTTTTGAGATGCAGAACGCCACAGCAGCGGCCTCCACCTACCCAAAATCCAACAGATTTAGAGAGGGAGGCCGCGTCAGTGAGCTACACAGACAGACCAGCACCGCTCCTCCATCCTACCACTCCCACAGGAGAAGAGACGAGCAGGAAGAGGATGAGGGTGGTCATGACGGGTACGGGGTGAGGGACATACAGAATTTGGGACGTCCGACTTCGCCGTATTTTGATCGCCCGCGCACTCCTGAGATGAAGCCTCTCTGGGGCGAGGGGCAGATGAGCGGCGAAGGAGGGCAGTTCGGGACACTTTTAGAGGGAAAGAAGATTTACCCTCCTGCATCTAGTATGAAGCCCAGCATCATAAATGAGCTGAGCAGCAAACTGCAGCAAAGAACCAAGGACAGCTGGAGCAGCCAGAGACCACTGAGCAGACACAGGTACACATCAGTGAACACTGTGGCTTCATGTGTTTCAGTATCACAGTAAGCTGCATTATTGTGTTGTTGTGGATGCATGGTGCTGCCATTGTGTCTGTGTGTTTCATCTGGGTGAATGCATTATTGTTCCATTATTTACCCTCTAAAGTCTATGTTGAAGCCTTTTGTGAAAAACAGTGTACAGTGCAGTGGTGTCAGGCGGTGGGTGGAGGGGTAAGGGGAAGGTACAATACCTATATTAATGCTAATACCAAATCAAATTGTTAATATCTGCTTTGGCTCTTATGTTTGTGATAAATCTGCTTCCTATTAGCAACTATTTAGAACTATAAGTGAATAACATTAATTAACACTACATTGATTTTAATAGCAATATTGAACAAGAAAATGGTTAACCTCATGGGTAACATTAGCTGGTTAGCTAATCAGTATCTTATATTAAGTAAAGAAAGTGTAGCTACTGAAATATGTTGATCCTCTGTTTTAAAGACACATTTAGTGCTGCAAATTTGTTTTGACAAAGACAAATCATTTAGCTTCTGGTTATAGCAAAAAGCAACAAGTTAACACAAGCTAATGTTAATGACTTATGTGATTTAAAAAGGGAAATTCTGACGCTCTGAAACACGACGAAAACTGCTGTACAAGCTCCATGATACTTCATAAGAACCAAGTAGCCTAAACAGAAAGGGAGGGTTTTATGTGTAGCTGGTGTTAAATGTGAATAAATGCAATTTTTAAAAAAAAAACATACTATATTATTATGTCTAATTACAACACAGAGTTTAAGATGAATAGGCACACTCATCACCTCTGCTGTCTGGATATGTAATGTGTCTGTGTTGTCTATACTGTGTAAACCTCTTTTATTTCTCTGGCTTTTTCCATGTTTTTCTCTGAAGCAGAAACAGGTAACAGAGCCCCCGTCATACTCCTCTCATTTTCTGTCAGGAAGAGTGTAAAACTTTGACCGTTGTTTGAAAATGTTCAGAGATAGGGAGGTAGGAGTAACCTGACACACCAGATGGTTTGTTACACAGAACCATCTGAGAAGTTGTCCGTGGAAACTGTTCGGAAAAGGGCAGCCACTTTTGTAAAAACACTTGGCAGGTGATTGGATGAACCATCTGTACCATCCCCGTCTATCTCCCGTTTTATCTTATGAGGCAGCTGGATTTAAGAGATGCTGATTGGGACACGAGCACGCAACTTGAAGCCTGACAGGAAAGGATTCTCATGTGGTCTCATGAATCCAGCTGCCTCACAAGATAAAGCAGGGAGAGGAAACCATGATAAAGTTAACACAATGATAATGTTTATTTATGGATTTATGATGACAGTGTAAAATCATTTCGATACACTTTTTTGAAATAACTGGACATCCTTAGTCTGCGTGTCCATGATTTTTATCTCATCATTTAGCTTTTCTCCTGTACCAATTCCTCTCCTTCTCCATTCACAGATTTTCAGAAGACTCAGCCTCAGCTCTGAGCCCCCCATCAGCTCGATCCCAGTCGCCGTCTCCAATCTCGTTATCGCAGCCATCGTTGTCCCCGTCCCCGACCCCGGCCTCCCAGTACCCCAACTGGGGACGTTCCCCATCTCCTCAACCTTCAGCGGCCCCTCAGCCTCCGCGTTCACATTCACCACTGTCACCGACATCTTATTCCCCTTACCCCACCTCCCCCAAACACAGACCTGTCTACCGGACCAAAGCCCTGGAATTCCAGTTCATCCCCAGTCGTGAGTCCCGTAAAGCGGAATCACACATCCTTCAGCGTAGGCGAGCGCCCAGTCCGCTCATCTCCCCATCAGAGAGGCCCAAGCTCGGACCACCACGCCCTTCATCTCTACCGCTCCTCCCCACCACGCCCCTATACAGCGCCATCTACGACCTCCGAGGTTCAATCACCCCACCATCACCCGGGAACCCTCTCGGAGATCCTTACTTCTCACCCTCTCCACCCCTTTTTGCCCCCTCGGGCGCCCCTCCTCCTCCAAACTCCACTTTAGTTGTTTCTCGATCACTCTCTCCAACTCACTTCCTGTCTGGGACGTCTTCTCCGCCCCTGCACCCTCTCCCTCCGCCTACATGCCTGAGCTACCCCCATCTACCGCCCCCGTCCCCTACTAAGCCTTTTGCCTCCAAGCCACTACCCTACTGGACCAAGTACGACGTTGCAGACTGGCTAGGATACCTGAACCTGGGTGAGCACAGAGAGCGTTTCCTGGACAATGAGATTGACGGCACTCATCTGCCCTCCCTTACCAAGGACGACTATCTGGATTTGGGTGTGACGCGTGTGGGCCACCGCATGAATATAGAACGAGCCCTGAGGACAGTAATGGACAGGTATGGCTGCAACTTTACAGGCCGCTTAATAAAATACAATTTACGACCGCAAGATGTAGTACACACAATTGACTGTCCACACAGATCATTCTCATTTTTTGTCCTGGCAGTACCATTGCAAATTATGCTCGGTATTTAAGACTTGAAGTCAGGGTTTATTTATAAAGCACAACCTCAGTTAACCAAAGTGCTGTACAGTTATTAAAATACAATATAATCATACACAAATAATCATACATAAATAAAAAAAACAATAAAATAATAGTAAGAGCTCACTTTAAAGAACTAAAATTAGAATAAAAAGGAAGTAAAAGTTAAAGCCAAGTCCTCTTTTAGTGCTGCAGATCGGTGATTCAAATCTGAACAGAGGTAACAATGCAGTTGTAATAAAGCACAAGACTTCTGTGGAATATACCAATAATATAATTACTACAAACAAATGAGTCTCTGTTCAAGATAATTGGTTGCCCACATGCCACAGCGGTGTTATTTATTGTTCTAATTTTGCAATTAAGAAACCATAAACTCCTCTACCTCTCCCTCCCTTTTTGTCATTCAGTAGAAACATCTTGGAAATAATTTTCCTTTGGCTATTCCATCAACTCGCCATCTGTCACCATCACAAATGTAAAGGAAAGGTTCGGTCTGTCTTCAAATAAATTGTCAGGGGCCCGTATAAACAGGTTCCGCTCGCTGTGATCACTCCTTCGGTTCATAACATTAGAAGATCCTTTCCAAACGTGCTTAAATGTAAGTGATGAAGGACGAACTCCACAGCTCTCGTTATGAACAAAAATGTATTGAGAAGTTAATCTGAAGATAATATGAGGCTTCAGACGCCTGAGTTAGTTAAATGAAGTGGATATCTCCCACAGTTATAGTCGTTTTAGAAAAGAAAATCCCTCTTTGTGTCTCCACGGACAGTCTTTTTCTGCTCAGCTGCAGTGAAAGGATCGTAACAAAAAGAGGGAATTTGAGACTAAAAAGGCTGTAACATTGAAAGATATTGACTTGATTTGACTAATTTAGGTCACTGAACCATATTAGCTTCAAATTAACTTTTAAATACATTTTTGCACAGAAGGACGACTGTGGATTTTGTTCCCCAGTCACTTATATTCTACATGTATTATGAAGCAATCTTCTAATTGTCGGTATGAGCAGGAGGATTGATTACCGCCAGAAAAACAGGTTTCATTGTTCATTTAGGCTCCTGACAGTTGTTTTAGGACAGGCATGGGAAAATGTAAACCTATTCTTTAAAAA
Organism: Rastrelliger brachysoma; assembly: GCA_024605115.1. Taxonomy (NCBI): domain Eukaryota; kingdom Metazoa; phylum Chordata; class Actinopteri; order Scombriformes; family Scombridae; genus Rastrelliger; species Rastrelliger brachysoma. Next base: position 11,958 of record JANJYP010076770.1, read on the forward strand.
GCTTTAGCTGTATTTACACTAGAAGAACAGCGCCACCTTCTTGTTTAGTGCTGTAAAGCATTTCATCATTTCTCTCAGAAGGAGCGGCAGAGTTCAAATACCGACTGTCTACATTCTTTAGGTTGTCAGTCAGCAAGTATGTAATGGCAAATTTTTTCGGTCATGCATCCTCAGCACACAGTAGTCTGCATAGTTTTCTAATGAACAGAGAAGTCCATTTTAAAACAAGAGAACAATTGACAACTATGCTGCAGAACGAATCACAGTCACGTTCTTTTATCATCTCACACAATGCACCAAACATCTCACGTGTCTCATGTTTGTTTGTTTTTTTCTGTCCGCAGGCTGTCCAGCAGCCCGTTCCCCATTTCTGTTCTCTCACCTCGGGAAGGACAGACTGACAGGAGGAGGGACGACGGGAGTCGGAGCTGAGGTTGCAAACACAGAGACAGAAAGAAAGAGAGAGAGAAGGAAGGGGTTGGAGTCAATGAGGGAGGAAGACACAACTGCTGCTATCCACGGTGGATTCACACAACGAATGAGGGGGGAACAGATTTCACACAGAGCGGAGAGCGACAGAAAGAGGAAGTCAAATCCCAAAAGGGAGATGGAAACACTGGGATGGGAAAAAGGGCTGACGATCCATAAAGATACCGGCTGGCGCTTCCAAGTTGCAGCAGGCTGATTTACACGAGTACACTACCATGCACATGCGCACGCACGCACGGTCACACCGATCAACGAACAAGCAAACACAAACACCCTCTCATCCAAAATGCATACAGAGATACTACATTACAAGACGGCATTAAAGTTTAATACTGAAACTGAACCAAAATATCTGAGAGGAACAATCAAAAGCCAGTCAGACTTTAAAAGAATAGATCCAAGCAGGTTGTGTGTTTAGTGAGAACGAAAAGAGAAAGGTGTCTAATTAATGAGTTAATTGTGCAGCCATCTTGTTGAGGTCCTCTTTTACCCCCTCAGCTAGCTGGTTAAAATCCGGTCACCAGAGTGGAACCCACCGAGAATATATAGAGTGCAATCAACGACAACCCCCTTCCCGTGTGAGTGGACGCTAGTTTTTGTCTGAATGGAGATATGCGAGTGTGTCTGTGTGTGTGTGTTTGTGTATAAGAGTGAGGCTTTAGAGAACGCAGGGGCAGTGCGACCGCTTTTTAAGAGGTGACGAGGGTGCAGATGGAGATAACTTTACGTCCTTGGTTGAGGCCAAGGCGGCTCGCTGTGTGCTGCTGTGATTGGTCGTGTCTTGTTTTTACCTCACCACAGGTAGGGCTCAGTCCTCACTGCAGGTCCTGTGATCAGGATTGTATGTGTTTCTCTATAGCTCTTAATCATCTTAAGTCTTATAATGACATATATACAGACTGGTCACTGTATCACAAAAATTTGTAGCAAAAATAAGTGCCCAGACCAACAACATAAAAAATATATATATAAAAAAGAAACACACTGATACACACGCATACACACACAGGCACCTGAGTTACTATTAGACATGCCTGCATGCATACACCAACATGTAGACATACACACACATACATGTACACATACACACGCAAACACTTGCAGCGTTTGTGTTAGAGTTTATGGGACACCTTATATATAGACACACACTATATGTTTGGATCCAAGATATACAAAAAAGGAGAAAGACTGTACTTTCAACTGTTAAAGACGGGAATCACGTCGAAGCGAAATCTCCCCGAGGATTTTATTTACCAGAAAAGACTTCCTCAGCGTCGAGGCAACTGTTGTACACCCAATTTAGACCCTTCCGTCTGAGGGAGACTGGAAAGGAGAGGGGGAGGGAGGGGAAGAGGAAAAACTGCCAATTTCTCGCTCTTTCCCCCCACCCAATCCCCCCTGCTCCTTCCAGGAGTGGCCCCCACCCCCCTCTCTCGAAATCCAGGAGGAAAAACAAGCCGACACCCGACCAGACCCGACCCGAAGGGAACAGAGAGAGAAACACTTAGGCTATATCAAGTTTTAATACTATGATTGTTCTTACAATTTTTAAACTTTAAATGGGAATACTGGAA
>JANJYP010076783.1:0-10396 GCA_024605115.1 Rastrelliger brachysoma
GAGGTGGTGGAAGTTACAAATCTTTTAATTTCACATGATAAACTTTAGTTGCAAAGAATATTTCCCAGTTAATTTATAGAGGATATAGAAAATCATCTCACTATCTTTTTAACCATCTTGTAATTCTTGTAATGTAACCAAATTCTTATTCATATTTGTATTATAAGCCAAAAGGAGATACATATCAGCATAGAAATCTTAAAATAAAGCCTGTGTTCATTCATGATTTTAATTGTAACTTGACTTCAAGCGTTTTTAAATTAATTGCTATCCCAACAATTAACACCTGGGGTTATTCCGCATTACATAAGAGGAAATATGTTGTTTGTTTGTTTGTTTTTTTCTGCACATATAGGTGTGTGCTATTTATAGGCCTTGTTTGAAGAACGGCATGCTCAAAGTGTCCCAGATTCAGCTGAGTCATGCAGTTGCTGCTCCGATTTTAATCGGAGATTGTGCACAAGTAGTTCCAGAGGTTGCAAGGATACTTTTGTTGCTGTTTTTGCATTTGTCGCATAGTGAAGAGGTCATGTGTCTTTTTTTGCACAATGTAATGAAAGGGAACAAGCAGGCACCCTTCAGAGCCATCACCAGGAGAGAGAGAGGAGAGAAGAAGAGAGGAGAAGTATAGAAAGGAGGATTACACAAATATAGAAACCTAAATTGTCACTCTTCATCCCACCTTTATCTTTCTATTGTGACACTGNAGAGGAGAGAAGAAGAGAGAAGTATAGAAAGGAGGATTACACAAATATAGAAACCTAAATTGTCACTCTTCATCCCACCTTTATCTTTCTATTGTGACACTGCTGGGAAAACCTTATCCTCTATCCTCTATTTTTGTGTAGTTTCCTTTTTTCCACCTTTTCCTTGTATGTCGCCCCTCTGATATCAAGACCTAAGAATGCCCAATTCATCTCGAAGACGCACATTTCTGAACATCAGATTTACTACAAAAAACCAGCCCTGCAATTTCTCGCCATTCTGCGTGTTCAAGGATGAGGTTGTTTGTGTTGTGTGGCCATCAGGAGTGCCTCGATTGTGTGCTAAGAGAGCACTGAGTAAATGAGCTTAAAAAGAGAGAGGGAGTGGAGAGAGAGCTCTGCTAACAGCACACAGGAGGCATCGGCTCGGTTTGTGTACAGGCACACTCTGACGTTCAAAGGAAAAGAGTCCGCCTTCAGTTTCCCTGAATTAATTCAGCTTTGCGGCTCATTTTCTCCAGTGCTTGGGTGTGTTGACAAGGAGCTAGTGCTTTTCTCCTGCTCTGATAAAGAGGCACAGCTTTATCTAGGCACAACCTTTACCTCTTCTTCTGTAAATAGGTCTTTCTGGGTGCTCCTCCGTGCCAAGTCTAGACCTAGAAATGCTCAAACAGTACAGAAAGCCACTAGGATAGATTTGACAGCTTGGCCTGTTTAACAGGGGATAAGACAATGACCCAGTTCCCCCCCACGGAGGAGCATTGGATATTCTGTCAGTCAGTAATTAGGTCCTACTACAGTGGGAGGTGTTGCTGTCCCAAATGAGTGGAAGTAATTGGAAGGGGTGGCTGGTATTTTTATAACAGTCTTTGTCTGGATATTGTGGTGTAAGAGCTGACTTTGGTATGAGACTCAGGAGGGAAAGAGTAAAGAAGGAGGAGGGGGAGTTGTGGGATCTCGTAGTGAATCATAATTAGTCCACTTCAATCCTTCTTACTTCCTATTACCATCTTATCTCGCCCATATGTTTCATCGCCTCCTCCTCTATTAGTCTTTTTCTGTCTTATCTGTCTCCTGCTCATTCTCTCTCTCCCTCTCGCTCTTTCCATCATTCTTCTTCTCAGTCAGAGCAAATTTGACAGCAGCCTTTCTCTCTCTTTCTCTCTCTCTCTCTCTCTCTCTCTCTCCCTCTCTCTCTTCCTGATAACGAATGATGAGCATTGGTCCTTGGTGGATGACTGACGGGTCACGGAGACCTGACCTGGCCTTTTACCTGATCATTAACGCAGAGCAACAGCGGTACAGGCGGGCCAATTATGGTGGAGGTTCAATCAATAGCCCTTCACTTTGCCTCCCTCTGTTGGCACTGCTTCTCCTTGCCCTGACTGCTTTTACTGACTGACTGGCTGACTACCCATCTGGGAATGTGTGAGGTGACTGCAAGCAGCTTGAAAGCCTGCATAATTGCGCTCTGCCTGCAGCTGTAACCAGATAACACCAGTGACGGACGCAGTAAGCAACCCTGCATAGGTGGGTGCTAAGGGTCTATCACTCCCCGTGTTGACTGTGGCAATTCTTTGCAAGTCTTTCTTTTTTTTTCTCTCCCCCCACTTCTATCTGAATTTTATATCATTTCACTTTTTTATCCAGGCTTTATCCTGTAAGTAGCCACCATTGCGCTTGAAAAATGGTTGATGTGACAGGAGCAGCTGGAAGTACATAATGGAATTTGCCTCTTTTCTGTCATGCTGCATGGCTTCACGAGATGGAGAAGAGACAGGACTTGAAAGAAGTGTGTGCATGTCTTCTCTTCTCTTTCCTCATTCTCCCTCTTCTGTATGAGTGCATTAGAGACTTCTGCTGACTTGAATCAATGCTGCCCCCCCTCGTTCTATCATCAAAGTAAGATGTAAATGAATTAAAGCCATCTGCTAATAAGCAGGGGCTTGAGAAGGCTCTTTATTTCAATATCCCATGTTAACCTAAAAAACTGGCGTTGCTCCTGCAGAACAGGATCGGGTCTGTCATCCCATTACATTCTAGTCATTCTTTGTAGAAAGGACTGTGATTTGGGGCTCTCAGTGCTTGTTCCTTGCTTCTGATGGTGGTGTCCTTTCTGCACTGGCAAGATCAGAGTGCCTCTGTGCAATTCTAATCAGTGCAGTGGGGGGAGAGGTGAGCTAAGGTTAGAGAGAGACAGACGGAGAGGAGCAAGTATATGTGTATTTGTAAGATAGATGGGGGAAAGGGGTAGAGAGACAGACGATGAAGAGTGCATATGTGTGTGTGCATATGTCTGTGTGTTTGAGAGCGAGAGGCAGGGAGCGAGACAGAGCAAGGGAGAGCGCAAGCATAGAGAGAGAGAGGCAGAGGGAGGGGAATTGATATAGTGAGAGAGGGAGAGGTGGTTACGTGGAGCAGCACCCCACTTCATCAGGCAGCATACGGCAGCCCTGCAGTGCGATCACACAGTATGAGAATGGGGCTATGAGATCGAGAGCGAGAGAAAGAAAGCAGAGAGACACGAGAGCGAGGAAGGGGGGGGAGTTAAAAAAGAAGAGCTTGAGGGATTTGCTCCGATGAGAAGAGGGGAGGTGATCACCTAGTCTGTTGGCTGTCGTGGATGTGGTAAGGACGTGGCAGCAGTAGCTGAGGTTGAGGCAGATCTGTGGTCTCCTGTGTAGAAGTAGCCGGCATCAGGACGTTATGCTCTGTGAGCAGTGAGGGGTAGCGTGTGTGAGCCAGGAGCAGCTGCTGTGCCTGCATCTGCACTGCCTGCATGTCTCAGACAGGCAGGGGATGCAGCAAACCTCTGCCCTGAGCGCACAGGCTGCTAGCGGTACCCAGCAAGGAGAAGAACCAGGTGGGTTAGGGTGTGAGTGGGGGGCGCCTGCCTCAGGAAGGAGCTAGCTTAAGCTGCACCATGGTCCTGCAGTGATACTCACTTCAGAGTAAAGAGACTCACCTGCTGTCTGCTGGATCTGAACCTGGATTTACTGCTTTGAGAGATGAGAAGCACGTTCTCTGGCGGAGTCGCACAGCCAGCAGCCTGCTGAAGAGTGTGAATGCTGGGCAGCACTGGGAGCACTGGCACCACCAAGGACACCGAGCCTTTTTCCAGTGGCAGACAGTTTACCTGGAGCTTTATCAAGGAATCTATACTTGGATTTGATTATGAATTGAGGAGTTTGGAATCAGCACATCAGCAAATCCTAAGCCAACAATTCTTTTTTGATGTAGGATTTACAATATGTCTACCTAACCGTACTCCTTGTGGCACTGGAGTAAGGACGAAAAATGATTTAAGCAAATGTGTATTCCTTGATCAAAATATAACATGAGTACCTCAACAGTACTTTAAAATGCTGCTACCTTCATTGTATGAGCCGTGTCCTAGCTCTCAAAGAGGTTGACCAATGAAGCCATGGGACTCAGCCAGAGCTTTACAAGTATGTGGTGAAAAACCTGACAAATTTATTTTGGGGGAACTAAATATTTCTGTGTTAGATCCTGATGGAGTACTTTCTGATTGTAGAGAAAATGAAGGGGGTAATTTTAGCAGAGTAAATAATGTGTGATGTATGTTAAAAATGTCTGATTTAGTGATTAATTAATTAATTTCCATTTTTCCCTCGACCTGAAAATGATCTAGTCTCATGACTTGTAGTGTTGATTATTGTTATGTTTTTGGACTAGCCAAGCCTTTGTTTTTACACCTGCTCATCTGCTCACTAAAGGAATGTTTAGTGAACCCTGTTTGTTGGAAGATGCCGTAGTGGCTCAGTCCAACATATCTAACAGTACCAAGCTTCAGATGGGCTTCTTTCCCTGCACTACCTCCACCCTCGCCTGACATTTCCAGTCAGTCACACTAACACCAGTGGGTGTATATTAGCCTAGTCAGTCCCCTGCAGGGCTTGAGCTGGGCCTGCAGCACTTCCTACCCTCCTCCTGTGTTTGAGTTAGCCGGGCCCCCGCCTGTACCGTGGGAGCCCCTCACCCCCGGCCTGGACCCTGTCTCCCCCCCACCCCGCCTGGTGCTGCTGCACTCGGCTCTGCCTCTGCTGGCCGAGGATGATGTGGCAATGCCATGTGTCGTCCTCTGAGTGCCGCTGCTACCGGCTGAACGGCTTCTCCCTGCTGAAGCGCTTCCCTCTCTCGGCAGATGGGGCCTGTGGTAAAGCCCTGGACCAGCCGGTGGGAGAGTGGCTGGAGCACGTGGGGCTGCCGCAGTACGAGAGCAAGTTCCTGCTCAATGGCTTCGACGACCTACGATTCATGGTGAGTCACCTGCAGCACGTCATCTCAGGGGTCGGTTCCACTTTACATCACTCAGTCTCTCCCTCTGTCAACCAAGCTGCATTTGTCTTTTTATGTCACCACTCTGCTCCTTCACCCTCTGCTTGTCTCTTAGCAGCTCCACACTCCCCCCCTTTCTCTTTCTTCACCCCTGCACCCTCTCTCTTCCTTTTCCCTTCTCCCCCTTCATAACTCCTCTTCACCTCCGTGCGATGCATGACCCTGCTAAGATTTATGGCCCCTCACTGAATCCCTTTAAAGAATATGGGCTGTCACCAATGGCAAGACAAATGACAACCAAAACCCATTAACTTTTTTCCTGCATTCCCAATCATGCTATCTCATTTACTGTACAATTCTACAGTCACCCCCACCAATCCCAGTATTGAACCTTCTGATTTACAGCCACTGGACTTGACCTCTGCATACAAACAGTCAGATATCCTAACATACAATCCTTAATCTAAATATATTGTGCTTTATTCTAAAAACACTTTGCATGGTTGCTTGCCAAATCTCACTAAATCCTCTACCCATTATGCTTTGTACTCTGCTTGTGGTGCTTATGAGACAGTCTTGCAATAACTGCACAATGTATGATTACACTGCAGCAGCATGCTCTAATGCTGTATTTAGATACTGTATACTTGTATTTTTTAGATTTCAATTACACGTGCATATATACATACATACATACATTCATTTTAGTTACAAATGTATCACTTCACCAGTAAGTAGATTATCAAAAGCCACTGTGATTGTTGGAAAAATGATCACACAGATTAGTGTTTTTGGAAAGCATTGGCACATTTTGCAGTTTTTAAACAGCTCCGTCAGATTACATGTTGATAAATTCATTTGACTGCAGCTCAAAAAATGCCCACAGTATAGCTGAAAGCATTATCATGTTCCCAGTAAAGAACATTGCAAGGAAACTTGATATCACATTTGGCAATGATTGTAGAAAAACACCATTACATTTTTAGTGCCCTGGTCATGTTACTCAGAAAAACATGGCTGTACACCGTAAATAACTAGGCCCAAAGGGTAAACACGGGCACTTCTCAGACTGCAGAGCTGCATTAGCACTATGGGCTATATGTTACATCAGTTTGTCACAGCTGAGCTCAGTTAAGTGAAACCAGTAAGCTCAGAGGGAAAGTGGTTGTATTCACAGAGCGTTCCAGTTGAGGAGTGCTACTCTCTGATCTGCTTTTCTTTTGGGTAAGGCATGAGATCACAGCATAATGTGATCACTTCTACTATGAGATGCTGTGCAGATAAAAGCTTCACACTCAGATTTGTGTTTGTTCATGAGGTGACAACAAGCCAACAGGTTGTGGTGTCTGTAGTCATAGTAAAAGAAGAGATAGTGAGTGATATGGATTATCGCTAGACCAGAAAACTGATATATTAGCTAGCAGTAGCTTATTGCAGATATTCGGAGCTGTGTATATACAATGGCCTAAAACTACAGTGCAGAAATACCAAACATTAGTGACATTTAGAAACAACCCATTTAAAGGATCGTTTTCTCATTATAATTACTTTGCGACATTTTACGGTTTAATTTGATAGTGGACAGTAGAAAGGTGGGAAGAAATGAGGCGAGACCAATGGTGAATAATATGCAAGTCCCCTCCTGTAGTCATACTGGTGACATTACCTTCATAGTAAATGGAATGCATTTTAACCATGAGTTCACTTGGATGCCCCCAATCTGAAGGATCTTTATCAAATATGTATGTTTAAATAAAACAAATCCGCCCATATATCATCATCATGATCAATATTTGCCTTAATATAGATACCAATCTTGTATTTTTTATATTGCATATCACATTTTCTGGAACTTTAATTGAGAAACAGTTTATAGATCAAAATTCCAGTTTTTCATNGGATACCAATCTTGTATTTTTTATATTGCATATCACATTTTCTGGAACTATAATTGAGAAACAGTTTATAGATCAAAATTCCAGTTTTTCATTAATTAATGGAAAATAAACGTGCATAATTAAATTGATGCAAAAATCCTGTAAATCCAGTAGCACCATAAATCACTCCTGCTCACTGATTAGCAATGCCGCCCACAATTGCTTAATATTACCAGAGATATTAAAGGAAGAGCTACCTCACTATGAACTGTGGAGTAAAATCTCCTCCAGTCGACTGATTTTTATCGCCTCAGGTTATTATATTGTTGTATCGCCCAATACTGGTGTGCAGTTATCTGGAGATAATTTAAAGGAAAACAAAGCCACCGTATTGTTTCAACAATTTGGTTGGATGATTCCATGTTGATCATGATTTCCAGGGCATAAGATGAGGACTATGGGTCATTAGGCATTCGGATGTTCATTTTCATGCCACAACTAATGTGTCTGCTGAACTGGATGCATCAAGGAGATAAATCATTAGTTTCACAAGGCAAATTACACATGGATATTTACAAGGATGTGGAGGTTGCAAACAAGGAAAAGGTCAGCGTAGTCAGGCAGACATTGTGAATGTTTAATATTTTGCCCTTTTAGATTCTGCCAGACTAGTTTCAAATGTGATCAATCTAAGTTCAGGCTGAGCTTGAACGTCAGAGTTTGTTTGTTAGTTTCATTGGCTCAGCGCTTAATTCGGTGTCATGTTTGAATATATTTTCACCATACTGAGGGATAAAACTAAAAATTCAGATTCTTATCCTTAGAAATCACACTATCCATGTGAGTCAGAGTAAGACACAATCCCTACTGGGTGTACTCTAATTCTGCAATGGCACGGATCTCAGCATGCGAGCCATACTGTACCTGCAAGCAACCACTGTTACAGCTTAAGCACAGTGCCGCCTGGAAAGTTTCCTTGGGCCCGCCCACCAGAGCAAGAGAGCAAGCACTCACATGAGTCGGCAAGGCTCTCTGCATGTGATGATTGCTCTGAGATGCAGCTTTTGAGGGATCATAAATTATGAACAGCTGTGTGCCCATTCTCATAATTTTTACACGATGATTATCATTTTGTGCTCCTTTCATGCTACCAGAAGTGGGACGCCCGTAGCTTTCATTCTCTTGGCCTTCATGCCCACACATTTCATTTACAGTCAAAAAATTCCACATTATTTCTTTTCCTTAAGTGTTATGCTTTGTTGCTCTGATGTCCAAACTAATGTGGCGATGAGGAAAATTGTCTACTGCAAAACATCTTAGAAGTTCCCCATCAGGCATTTACATTGCATCTATCCTGCATTAATATTGCATCACATTCTGCAGCTCCCTCTTTCACAAATGTTATAATATGGAACTCAACATACATATTGTAACACATAAATTAAGTCTTTTTTCTCTTTGTCAGATCATTGTCACGTCAGCTTGTCTCTTTAAAAAGTAACACAATTTGATTTTTTTCTAAACAATTCCTCTGTGGGGTAGAGCAATAGAGCAATTCTAATTCACTATTGCATTAACTGAGTGCATTTAGTGAGATGAAGGACTTCTACCATGGCTACATCTGCAAGTCGTATCAGATTAAATCAAACTACCATAGCTCATAAGCTATGTAAGAAGTGAACCATACATTCCCGTCACATGTTTCAAATGCAGCATGAAATAATAAGTTTGCAGAGTCTCCCGAGGCATCATCAAACTTCAAACTGTGTTAATAGAAGTGGAGAATCTATTTCGGGCCTCCCTTACATTAGACGCCACTTCGTTTTGACCTTTATTCTAGCGATCAGCACCCTGAATCAGGCCCTGTGTATACTGCTGCATTGTGCTCTGAAGCCAATCCAGTAAGAGCAGATTGAGTAAAGACTACAGAACATTTTAACATTCTTGGCCAGGAAGAATCAATCTGCAGCAGTCCACAGGGAAAAACGCTTAGCTCCACATTTTCAAGGTTCCCCTTGTATCTTTATTCCTGCCTATAAACCGGAATAAGATGACAAAGCAGCTGAAGCAGTGAATATGAACAGCTACATGAAATAGACAAGAATCTGCTGTCAGTCAAGATTTCAGGCACCGGAAAACTATTGTTGTTCATTGTTCCTGTTGTTCATTGTTTTTCTCCTAAATTAAGGCATTGTTACAAACTGTAGTGAAGTATTTTTATTCATTTTCCTTGTGGACTGTTTAGTTTCCGTCAATGAAACACAGCAGCAAAGAGATCCGGTAGAGGCTGCTGCTGTTATGAACGCTTTGTTCCTTCAGAGTTACACCAGATCAGATTGATTACTCTTGGCATGCACAATTTATTTGACTTCATTGTCCTCCCACTCTGGTGTTACTGCTTGTGTCAGAGATGTGCATATTCTGCGTGTGTGTGTGTGTGTGTGTGTGTGTGTGTTTGTACAGATACAATTTTGCCCTGGTAGTTACATTGAGGAATATGTCATAATGCTTTAATTGACCTATAATCTTACACAGCTATGTGTCCTAAAGTATGCTTTATGTATGTATACATGTGTGTAAGAAGGGACATTTAAAGTATTGCTCTGATGTAGTATATGGCCGATTACTGATTTATTTTCTTGTATTCTACTACTTTATGTATTGTATTTTGTCTCTGTGCACGTGTTTGTACTTGTGTGTATGTGACTGTTTGCATACATGTGTGTATGAGTGCGACTGTGTGTGAATGTGTTTATTTGTATTTGTGTCTCTTGGGTTTTTGCATATGCAGGGAAGTAACGTGATGGAGGACCAGGATCTCAGAGACGTTGGGATCACTGACCCAGGACACAGAAAGAAAATCCTCCATGCCGCACGGAGCTTGCCAAAGGTACTTAACATCATAAGTTAACCTTGCACTGAGGTAGAGAGAAACTATCTCAAAAAGTTGAATTGTTTGTCTTTTTTATAAAAAAATACAGATAAGCCAAAACAAACAGATGAAAAAGGTTGAAAAAGGTTTTTTGACTGAAGATAATCACAAATGGCATTTTATTCACTTGAACAAAGGTTCAGAGTTGAAAACTTCTAAAATAGATACATGGAAAAACATTAGTTGCTAGACGTGCAGCAGTTGGTTGTTGGGTCAGGTGGTTAATTCACCACTTTGGTCCAGACTGAAGTATCTAAGCAATGACTGGATTAATCTCCATAACAGTTTTTCCAGACAGTCATGGTTCCTAAAGGACAAATCCTAATATATCTGGTGTTTTTTTTTATGTACTGTAGTGCCAACATGACGTTGGACATTTATGGATTTGAGATAAATACTGTATCTTAAATCTCAAACAACTCTACAACTATTGTATGGATTGCCATGGGCTTTGGTACCGAAATTAATGCACCCTTGATAATGAATTATAATAACTTTGATCATTTCTGGACACTTGTTTTTCTATACTTAAGGTAAAAGCACTGGGTTGTGATGGGAGCACATCTCTCGCCTCCTGGCTGGAT
>JANJYP010076811.1:0-40843 GCA_024605115.1 Rastrelliger brachysoma
TTGTAAAATGGCCGGTAGCACAAGTTGTTCGAAAACAGGCATTACATATTAAATTATCACTATATTAGCACTAGCATTCAGTCATTACATTAGAGAGTATTGAGTTTGGTTTGAGACAGCACTTAAAGAGCCGCAAGGAGATTCTGGCTTGGCTGGGCCTGAACCAATTGAATAAACGTTCCATGAAATGGTTCTGAAGTGCGGATCAATCAATATGGGGGCTATCAATCTGAGGGCAAATTAAAACAATTGAGAAAAACAACAAGAGGAAAACAGTTGAGGAAGTCTAGAAAGGATGGAGCGATGTGTCTGTGGAGAGGCTCTACCACAGGGACATAAGAGAGCATCACTGTTTACATGCATTTACTGAGGAAAAATAGTAATTATGCTTTGCTTGCAGTAACAACGCATGAACAATGGCGATGCAAACACATGCACGCTCACACACAGGCATGCAGGTGCACATTCATATTGACCCCCCCCCCCCCAGTCAAATCTGTTTACTGCTGTTGTCTAAAGCTGCTGTAAAGTCATCAATCATTTGCATATACCACCTCCACACAGCTAGCCTTTCTCCCCCCTTTCACCCTCTCATACTTCCCTATCTGCCTCCCTCCCACAAACACAGTCCTCTGGGATAGGCAAAAAAATCAGTCTTCACTTTGTGTCTGTCTTTCACGCACGCCATGCAGCTCGTGCACGTGTGAAAAGAAATCAGTTGACATGTTATGAGAGACATTCCTTTGTCCTCCTCCAGAGGAGACTGGATGACTGCCACTCTTCCGCAACATCTCCTTTGTTCCTCCACAGATAAACAATTTCTTCTCCATCTGTCTGTCACAAAGCGCGCTCCCGAGACGAGCTGGTGCACGAGCTTACTCAACACACACACACGCACGCACGCACGCACGCACACACACACACACACACACTCATCCTGGACACAANCTCGCGGATCGATGGGGATCGATTGGGTGGGGAAGGGAGCCCTGATTACTGGACCACGTGTTCGGGAGAAAACCGCGGAAAATCGATCATTGCAGCTTTTTAGGGCAGCAGAACAGAACTGACTCCCTCCAGTCTCCACAGCTACTGCCGAGCCTACTGACGGTGCATCCAGGCACGGCAGTAGGCTTCTTTGTCAGCATTTCACATCACGCTCCTCCAGTTTCAACAAGATATACACGGGCCCACAAAAATATTTAAACCTCAATTAAGATAATGTAGACATTTGACACAATATAAAATAAAGCTTAACAGTTCAGAACAAGAAAAACAGTTTAAGGCATCCTCAAACGCTTAGCAGCTGTAGAGAAATGACCAGTTAACCTCTACAATGTTTGTTTTTGTGCGTTATTGCCATGTTGTTCAACCCTTGTGAGCAGCAATCATTAAAAAAATAACCTTTGTGAAGCATTCAAGGACAGTTCTACATCCAAGTGTGATGAAAAGCAGAATGCTGCACATGAGCTATGCATAATAAATATAAACAAACACAGGCCTACATGCTGGTGAAAAGATCTGAAAATATAATCTTTCTCCTATTTAAAAAATGTTGTGGAATAATTTACACACCAACAGGAAGAATTTTCAGACTGCTTTGTTGACAACTCCTGCAGACACTCACGCAATAGTAATTCAACTTTAACATGAAAATAAGTTAAAGGTAACTAAATGCTGACTGCTTAGCAGCTCCTCAAGTTCATTTTCATACTGTAGTAAAATAAATTAAAAATAAACACTACCTGGGATTTAAGAAATTAATCAGAAAATGTTATACTTTGGAAAATAGTCAGTGATGATGATATAACAGATAATAAATACAATTTGAGGAACCTACAAAAGCACCGTAAGGTTCATTAATGGATCTCCAGCCAGGTTCAGCATTCTGCTTTGGGTAACAACAAGATAGGCAAGATCTAGATCAGATGTCTCAGCTTTGACTTTTATCATTTGTCATGAAATGAAAGTAGAAGCTTTAATCTGGCTTTCTTCATTCTGCAGTGTCGACTCGCTGACTTATTGCTTTTCTTTCTGCCTTTCCACTTTCCCTGTGTTCCCCTTTGTAGCCTACACACCCTCATTTACATGTTGTGTTTATTTTACTATTTAATTTTCATGTTCATAATATAATCATGATATACATTAAACAAAACTAATAAAATTAATACAATAACTCTCACAAACACTTGATACTGGTTCATTTTTTAACCATTTACTTTCACATTGACTTAACTCATTAACTCAATAACTGTTATCTCTCATTCATTGTCAGCCTTGATTTATTTGAGTTTTTGTAATCATTGGGTACCCTCTGTTTATCTGGTAGGCATACAATTCTGTATTGAGTAAATTTGCAGGACCACAGAATATTTTAATGAGGATAAAATTCTTCTTTTGTTCTCACATCTTCTGCCTTTTCTCCTCCTCCTCTCTCCAGCATGTAAACGTAAGGAAGAGGACAGAGGACGAGAGCGCAACCAGGTGCCAAAGAAGCAGCGACTGGTCTTCACCGACCTGCAGCGTAGGACCTTGGTAGCCATCTTCAGAGAGAACCGCCGCCCTTCCAAGGAGATGCAGATTACCATCTCCCAGCAGCTGGGCCTGGAGCTTTCAACCGTCTCCAACTTCTTCATGAACTCACGCCGCCGCTGTACGGATCGCTGGGACACAGAGGAGCACAGTCATGGGGTGCACGGACATGGTCATGTGCACACTCCTCATGGAAACAGCAACAACAACAACAACAACGCCTCTCCGATCCACCCCGGTACCTCTTCTGCAACCACTTTTTCTAAGGCCTGATGCTGGCAGGATGGATGGTTGAACAGATGTGTGGAGGATGGTAGGGGGGTGTTTTCCATTAAGACAGTGAACTTTAACTCCAACCCTGCAGAGCTACAGTGTATGTAGCAGTTTGCTTCCGACCAATCATCTGATTCATCTGCTCAATGTGATGGTGACTTGTGCAGATGAATCAGATCTTTTCAATGCTCCATGTCTTTTTCTTTTACTCTGAATGTTATTCCAAGGGGCTATGTTACATTTCAAATTGTGGCTTTTGAAACCAAAGATCAAGTAGCTTTAAGAGAGTTGCCCTCGAACAACCACACGTGGCTCTTAGTAAATCCACTAGAAACCAAAGAAAACCACTCTACACTAAACCACATTGTGCTAAATAGATTAGTTATGAAAGCTAAGACCTTGAAAAGGGAGGATTTTGCTCCAGGAACCTTGCATTTTTGCCTGTTGTCAAGGTGTAAACACACCAAACAATCACTCATGACAGGGAACTGATAGCTATAAGACAGGGAACCTTGAACAGCCACAGGTTGCACTTCAGAAATCATCCAGAAATCAGACAGAAGATGTGTCTGCTGAGTTGTGATCAACTACATCTCCTCCACTTCCTTAATTCAGGCAGAGGCTGATTGAGATGTGTGTGTGTGTGTGTGTGTGTGTGTGTGTGTGTGTGTGTGTGTGTGTGTGTGTGTGTGTCAAGTGTCTGTTAAAACGCTCTTGGTTGGTCATTTGACCTGCTAGCCACATTGCCACCTTATAGCTTCACATCACCACTTGTGTGCATGTGCATCACCGTCACATGCTGCTGGCTGCGTGTGCTTCAGGAGTTTGAATCCTCTGCAGTGATTTGACCCGTTTCACATCAGAGTAACAGTGCCACCTGCTGTCCATCTGAACATATTCTGAGTATGGTGGTATCCTGTGTAGTTACCACTCATATCTCCAGCAGGACCACAGGAGAACAGTGTAGATTTCTATTTGGATGCAGATACCAATATTCTGTGTAAGCATAAGTGTAGCCCTGCAAACCCAAAATGACAGCATAATAGCCACACCCTTTGATACACATTTGAATGTTCGTTTCTTAAGACTTCTTGTTGTATGGCTACATGGCCACTTGAGAGGTTATTTTCAGGTTACATGAGGAGAACAATCATAAAGGGATGACACCCCCCACATTAAGTTTGTCATCCCTGGAGTGTAGGGAGTGATGGAGGGAGGTCTGCTCTGTTCTAGTGGCCAAACGCAGAGGTCAAATGTCACAATATAGGATCCTGAGTGCCAATGATGTTTGCCTCTTTATGATAATCAGTGAACAGGTGCAGGTCACTCCGTCGCCATACGCCCCTGTTGTGTCTGGCCTGTGTCATAACAACCTTCAAACTGCGAGCACTATGGGCACGTTGCCTATTCCATACCTCAGATAAAAAGAAACATGAATTTATCGATGTGATCCACATGAAACATGATGAAAGTGTAAATAGCCTTTAATTTCATCTCTCTCTCTATCTTATCTATCATCTATTTATCTACTCTCTTACTACTTTCCCTGTTGTGTCTTTCTTTCTCTTTCCCCTCCTTAATATTGATGCGGGTAATAATAGTACCATAGACACATGGTTTCTCTCTCATGACTATTGTGCTATGTTGTGCTGATATGTAAAGAAGCACCTTGTTGACAAAATGTAAAAACTTAAAGATGAAAAACAAAACAAAAAAAAAGCAAGAAGAATCAACATGTCATAGACTGATCCTATGCACAGACAAGGAAGGGATACTGCAAGTGACTATCTGTGCATTTTTGTGAATACCTGTGTGATTGGAATAGATGGACCTCTTCCTTGATCTCTGGACTTTGACCCCTTTGAATTGGACTGTCGCTGCATTCCTCTACTGATGGTTGTTTTATTTTAGTTACCATGAGATCCGCCTCGTTTTCTTTGTGTATTTATTATCTTTTATTTATTTATTTGTGGGCAAAGCCACTTTTTGTGTAGCATCTTCTAGCGGGAGATAATCATACTAGAGAGGAGACGCAGACAGGAGGAAAAAGGGTGTAGCAGGAGCATCAGAGGCCCATCATCAGATTGGAAGAAAAAAAAATTAGATGACATTCCTCTGTTAATTTGGGTTTGGTCGTTGCGTCATGCACTATAACAGGTTCCCTGTCAGAGGGGCCATTTAAGATTTCTTCTAAAGTCAAGAAGGGAGAAACTGTATGTTTTCAGTGCTGTTACGTTCAAACCCAAAGCAGAGAGTTAGATGTGGAAACAGTTGTGCGTGTGGCTACCTCACAGATTAGAGTGGACTGTGACACAACCATCAATACCAAAGATATTTCAAGCCTGCCGTGTTCACACTGGACCTGGGACATGCACATAAACACAAACATATTCTGAGACATGCACATACACATATTCACAGAGCAGTTGTGCTGCATGGCAAACATATGGATGTGCTTGCTATGCGGGAAGAGTTGAGTGCCTTTTTTCTTCAACCAGGGGTTGGACTGCTCTAAACACACACACACACACACACACACACACACACACACACACACACACACACACACACACACACACACACACACACACACACACACACACACACACACAGTAATTAAAGTGAAGGGGGGCACACAAAGGGGAGCAACACTGGAGGGGTCCTCATTATGTTAAAAAGTCACTTTTATTCTGATAGCACTTTTTTCATGCAATTAGGGGAGAATGAATGTTTACCAAAGAAATGCTATTTATTCTTTTTTTTTTATTACTTAAATTACTGTGAGATTACATCATCTCGTCATGATACACACATGCACACACACTCCCACCAGAGATATTTTTATGTAATTTGTAACCTGAGTGTATGTGTACGTGTGTATCTGACTGTTTACAATACCCTTTGACATCCAACTCTTTTTGGGCATCCACACTTGACCTGTGGAACAACCAACCAGTCAGTACAAAAATGATTTCTTCTCCCAAATACATGGTGCCCGTCAGTGACCCCACCCCATCCAAACCCTCTTCGCTGGTCCCTCCGTCCAGGGTAGTATCACACCAAGGCAGGCATGTGTAGACAATTCATCTTGATATACCTCAAATCTTTATTGTAAAGGTTATGTAGTGAAACAATAATGACCATGTTTAGCAATGACAGTGACATTAAAGTCACGGCAAAATGATTGTTCTGTTTTCTTTTTACTGCTTTAAGGAGCGTGTGGAGTAAATAGGCCATCTTATGGTTTAACATTTGAGTTAATTTGTATGTTTGCAAGTTGTCCTTTTTGTGCTTAAATGAAAGACTAGGAATGTCTCTGGGGGCATATAGGGAATAAATAAATTGGCATAAAAGGATGTAATCAAGTAGGGGAGGAGGAAACAAAGGATTTTAAAAACAAGGTAAAATATGGAAATTGGGAAAAACTAAATGACACATCAAGGACACTGCATTCTGTTATGCATTACTTTTTTGGGTGGCTTTTTTGTGTTTGAAGATTGTCTACTATATGTGTTAAAGTGATTCCCATATTAAAAAAGAGAACCAACCAAAGCACCTCTGTCATTAGGGGTGGGATGAGCAATTCTTTTATGCATGGATACTATGTAAGTCTATATAAACTGCAGGTTGAACTGTATGTCTACAGGTGGAGGAGAGGGGGAGAAACAGGGAAAAAAACAAAACATAACTGGATTTTGGTTTCTAGATAATCTTTACATTCTTTTTTAGCTCTGCCTTTTATGTGATGTTTGTGTATTTGTATAAAATATGTGTATTTGTATGTGTATCAACTTCATCACTGTGTCTCCCTCCTGGCCTGTGTCAGTTGTAACCCCTACCTTTGTGTGCAAGTAGCTTCCACACTGTATTTACCCTTTGTTTTCATCACACAGGTGTGAAAGTGAGTTTGTGTGGCGTGGACGTGTGAATTTCTCTGTTATGTTCCTGTATTTCAGCTCGTCCGTATTTAATCTCATACTGACTTCGATCGGCCTGGGTGTTTGTCTGCTTTAGGAGCTTGCTGAAGCCTAAACAAACAGACAGCCAGGCAGCTGACATACGGTTTCTTCCAGTGCATCAAAATAGCGTCATTTGCTTTTCCTTCAGACAGACCTCAGAGCTCTGGAAGCCCCAGTGTCAATGTTCTCTCCCTCTTCCCTTACCAATCAATCAATCAGAACCAAGTGTCTTTGTGATGGTAGAAGACAATCAATTTCAAATAGAGCAGAGACAAAAAAAAAGAAGAAGGAGGGAGAGAGAAAAAGAGAGATAGAGGAGGAGGGGTGGAGGGCAGTAAAAGTGACTGGTCAGGAGAGATGGGAGGGAGAGAGGGAGGATGGCTCTCAGATGTGTGTGTGTGTGTGTGTGTGTGTGTGTGTGTGTGTGTGTGTGTGTGTGTGTGTGTNCCTTTAACCTCTGGAGAGTGACCTTTAAGGTGGGGGCCGAAGCACCCAGGACCCCACTCCCCTGGTGGGGAGAATGGATCTGACTTGTTAAGTCGACATCTAATCGAAGATGTTGATCAAATGCCTGCACACATGCATATACACACACACATGAACATGCACACACATATACACACACACACACACACACACACACACACACACACANCACACACACAGGCATCACCAATGGAGCCATTCTTATGATCTCATGATCTCATGTAAGTCTGTCAGTTGAGTTTGTCTGCCTTCACCCTGTGAAGTAATAACTGGAACAAAAAATACACTAAGTGATAAACCAGTATGGTTAAATTGTGTGTTTTGACTAAAACAAATAAAGAACAGAGCAATTGGCTGACTGGGCTTTCATTTCCTGTGTGATGATTTCTTAATATGGTGCTCTGTTGCCATCTTGTGGTGTAAAATTTAACTGTACTCTCTTGGTCGGAGCTGGGCCTATTTATGCAAATCAAAGGCCCTGATTAACCTGTCACTATGAGTGATTGGATCCAATATGAGCACACAATTATTTTCTCTGTGCTTTTCTGACTAGTTTGAAGTGGGTTGAGCCTAGTCACATATTTTCAATGCAGCTGCTCTAACCATAGGCTCCATCCACTGACTCCCAAACTGGGTATATGGCCAGCATGTCAGACCAAATCAAATGCCTGTGTGCATGTGTGGGGGGAAAAAGAAAGCAGCATCTGAACACACATCACACAAAACTCAGATGAACCTAGGAAACTAGGCAGTGCTGATCAAAATTTGTTACTGTCTACCACCTGTTTATTGTTAAGACTTATTACTTAGTATTATTTTGCTTTTTTTCATGTGAAGCACTTTGTGTTACTTTTTTGTTTGAAAAGTGCTATATAAATTTGGTTGTTGCTTATTTAATCATGACTTTGTAGAGAAAAAAGTTGTATTTTATTTTGCAGTATCTTGTCATCTGCGTCTAACCACCTAAATGGGAGCAAATTGCTGCAGGCAGCTTCAAACTCTTGTGCAAAGCCCTCTGAGCTCACATCAGCTGGATAGTGAAGGTTTCCTGTGTGTGGCAATAAGAAAAGACACAAACACAGGACACTTTTGACAGAGTCACATCATGCTTTTATGACGAAAAGGAGTTAATTTACAAGACAGACAGTATATAAAACATACATTGAAATAAAAAAAGATACTCATACATGTTTTATAGACAAATACATTATTGTCTTATTCTTTCTGTTTGAGACCAGCAGCCATGGGACTGAGCAAAACGTGGGTGATCCCTGGACAAAAGAAACAGCAGTTAAATCCTCTGTTACTATACCTACAATATTTACAGTTCAACAGTCATTTCCTCTGTCAGACATGGCAAGGAGGTCTACAGATTTGATGACATGATATGGCTAATAGATCTAATATGTACAGTTTCTGTTCTTCATATCCAAGGATCCACTCATTACTGTGCAAAATATAAATGTTGCAATTCAGGTACAGCCAGACAAGATAAGAGTCCACATTTGGCAAATACTGTATAACAGTCTCTTTTATGAGCTGGTAATATGCTTTAATGATAGATTATTTCACAGCATTCGATCTGACAAGCTGAACAGTTTGTCTTTAGATTAGCTCTGGATTTAGTTGGAGTGCTCAGCACCCATTCCTAGGTTTCAGAATTAAGAAATGAACATGTCAAAGAAGAACATGTATGCATTAGTGTAAAAACTAAGAGTCTGTGAAATGTGTTTGGAAATGTTTAACGAGGTTGGTGCCAATTTGACAGAAAGAAAGAAAGAAAGAAAGAAAGAAAGAAAGAAAGAAAGAAAGAAAGAAAGAAAGAAAGAAAAAAAGAAAGAAAGAAAGACTACTCCAGCCAAATGTTGGAGATAAAGTTAAACATTTCAATATTATCAGAGTATTTGAGGACTCCAACAAAATACAGAGCTATATCAGTGACAGCGTCCTCTGAAAAGTAGGAGAGGTGAGAGAGGGTTGCATTGTCTCTGACCTGGGAAAAAGAAATGTCGAAATCTGGCACCATCTCGTTTCTTGCAAGAGAAAAAAAGGAAACATCTTGAAAGGTAATGTGGAAACCTAGGAATGAGTGCCAACCAGGTCTGAGAGCTCTGTCCGCCTCCTCCTACTCCAGAGGGATTCTGAGAGTGACAAGGTTCAAGATAGATCAATGAAAGTATGTCGTTAATAATCATATCCCCATATGGCATTGATCAGTCCCACCACCCTGCTTGGAATATCAATCACTTTATCTACAGCTTACACATCTAAACAGATGTGTGTATGTGGATAGATGTGTGTAAAAGTACAATCATCCCAAGTAAACAAGTGATTCTTTGTAAGATATTTGTGAGCACAGGTACAGATGATTATTTGCTCCTGTTTTAAATTGGTTCCAGATTCAAAACATTTAAATGGTCTCACTTGCCCTATCTCCATGTGCAGCTTAGCTTTACAACAGTTTGTTTCAACCAGTCCCATGGCCAGCAACAATGGCACCCATAGCTCTCCACACAACTGTAGGTGAGAGTTTGGCAAGACCAATCAATGTATACAAAAGGCATGCATAGATTAAACCTGCTATGACCACAAGAAAGAAAGCTGTTTTCTCTAGAGAGGAGCTGATCGTTTGCAGATCGACTCTCAGTCATATACAGAAATAGAATGATGAGATATTATTGTTGGCTATGTTGATGGGATGACAGTTTGGGCATCAGTAAGTGTTGTCTAATCTACAGACTGAGTCCCAGCAAACCAGATCACAACGGTTGCTTTTGATCAGATGAAGGCCTGTCCTGATAACTTCACCTCACTCACAGGTGGCTGAGAGAAAACAATGTCCCAGACACCCAGAGCAGAAAGGAGGTTGCATTATGGCCATAAGGAAATCAGTGAAGCACTGACTCATGAAGCTAACAGTCAATTTGCTCTCTTTAGTGTTTCACTGTATGACACCCAGGGCTGTTTTGTTTTGTTTTCCCATGCATACAATACTATGCAGCGTGTGTTGCTGTTGCTCACACTGACCACCAGGGTGCAGTATTGCCATAGAAAGGGGGGCGCTTGGAATTGTCTGGTCAAGGTTAAGATGAAGCAGTTGTATGTCCACTGTGCCAAAAGCAGTCCTTCAGCAATGCCTTATTACATGTCCATTTATGTGAATATCTCTTTGTCCAATTAGAGAAAACTATCATGTAAACCACCATGTAATATATTTCTACCTGATGGACGTGTAAAGAATTTAAAATAATATATAGGCAACCTCTGATGTTTGCACAGCGCCCTGCTCTCCCTGTTCTAAGAGGTCTGTTATGGAAATGGGATTAATAAACCAAGTAATCAGCCAAGCTCAGTTCTTCGTTATCTCATTACTGCTCCTCTCAGCTCTGATTATTCAACTCAAGTCTAATCTAATCAAGACAACATCAGTAGGATCTGGAGAGGGAGATGTATCGTTTAGGGTCAATCACCAGAGTCAGAATCACTAGAGATTCAAACTGCATCTGAAAGGTAACACTAAAATCCTCTCTTCTCAGCCAAAATAGTGAAAGAAGCACTATACTGACAGACAATCCTCCTTTCACTGATACGTAGAATGCAAACAATGTTACAATCCAAAAAAATGAATAATTCAGGCTTGGCTGGTAATGACGCCATGATTATTGGTGTCTGGGGTTTGTCTTATTTTGGTCTACGTCTTTGAAGAGTTCCCTGGTGAAAGGTATCCTGATAGTGGAGTTGCTACTGCTACTGCTGTAAATGGGGCGTCTAGACTACGGTACACCAACCCCAGGCAAGGACGAACCGTAGGAGGGAATGGGGGATTGCTCAGCCTACTTTCCCAAGAATTACAGCAAAGGAGATGAATCGAGCTTGACTCCACTGATATCTACTAACACTGAGAGTCTGTCAGCCAGACTGAGGCAACGGCTTGGCTCTAAAGCTGTGTATACTGGCACCTTTTTTTCGAGGAGAGCTGCTGAAGAACTGTTTGGCAAAATGTCAGTTATATCAATTAAAATGTTTAACATACTCCAAAAACCTTTGAAAATGGACCTCCAGGAAGAAAATGCCATGGAGGGCACATTATTTTCAAAGAGTATTTAGCCTGAAGCAAGTTTCTCCAGATTCAAATGACTTGTGGGACTTGAATAGATAAATACAAAAGCTGATTTTCAACCCTGACCAACATGAAAATGCCCAATGGATGAGCTGCTTCCTTGTGAAAATGACTTGATATACCACAGTAGGCAGAAAGTGAATGTAGGCGCATAGTCACGGTATTACAACAACCCAACCCCCCTTTCTACATTTGTAAGTTAAAGTGATACAAGATATCAGCTGAGGAAATACATACAGTCCATGTCTTTTCAAATCCAGAGAAAGATCCCAGAGCGGTGCAGTGTGGGAAAGTTCCAGAAATGGTTTTTCAGGAATGGGCTTGGGTGCGAGATGGGAACCAATGTTTTTTAGGGAACCTGGGTCACCCCTTTCGTCTTTTGTCTTCACTGATCCGATCACTGCTTCATGTCCGATGACATCACGAAGAGTGACAAATCATAACATGACAACAATGACTCACCGATCACACAGAACACGTGTCTACTACCACACAACCATATTCCAGCCTAATACTGTGAACAGGGACAAAGTTCGGAAATGTTAAAACGACAGGGAGGAAGAGGGAGCATTGGGGAAAGAGCAGAAGGAGAAGAAGATAAAATGAAACACACCCTCATCTACGCCTACGTTGGTGATTGATGTTTACACAATAACACCATCGACAATCACTACAGACATTCTCACTGTCTTCTAAACCTATTTTCCACTGAGAAATACCGGGGAATGGAAACACAAAAGGGCTAGTTCAGGGAGAGGAAACGTCCGTGAAGGCAATGTCCTGTTCTCTACAACTTGAGACAAAATGGTCGCCATCATCATTAAAGACGGTTTTAAAAACCAGGCCAATTTGTTCATCTATTCTCATTCGGCCTCATGAATCTTTAAGAGCTGTTCAGTTATTCATCCTGACACAGAAGCTGTGGTTTCATCATCCTTCACAAGGGACAAAAAAGGAGTTTGCAGGACTGTTTTGCAAATGCTTTGAGAGTCTGAGACATTCTTTTTACCTAGGGCAAATTATTTCCAAACCAATCACCATTACACAGTGGTTTATGTGTGCTTTGAACTACAGTTGGCAAGCTTTTGTGAAGTATTACCCCCAAAATGAAACTATGTCTACTTGCAATGCTCAAGACATATTACATGTAAGTAAGTTTTAAGGAAATCCCTCAAAGAGAGGATAAGTGATTGAATGAACTTTTAGAGGCCTGGATTATATTGCACCAGGTATTTGTAAATAAATCATTAAGTTTATGTGATAAAGTCCTAGCCTGTCTGTCTATCCATCCATCCATCCATCCATCCATCCATCCATCCATCCATCCATCCATCCATCCATCCATCCATCCATCCATCCATCCATCCATCCATCCATCCATCCATCAATCCATCCATCCATCCATCCATCCATCCACAGTTCTATATATATAACTTTGTTTCAGTGTTATTCATGCAGTTTAGAATGGGCAAGAAATATCTGACTATCCCTTTAATGAAGGATGACTTTGGTGTCAACTAGTCAAATTGAATTTGTAATGCATTGCTGTGACACTGATGATGGCTGAAAACATTTTGCCTTTATTAACTTCACATGCTAATACCAAATTATTTCTAATGTAACTGGCCTAATGTTGTATAGGCTGTAGCTGAAATCACTCCCTGTGTACAATATAGTGCACCACATTTAGCTATCGCCCATTTATTTGGATGTCTGAATTCTGACTGTGTGTCCACAATGTAGTTCCCTCAGACCACACAATGACAAAAATATGTTACATGGCATATACAGTACCAGTCAAAAGTTTGGATACATTTTTGCTTTCAAGTCAATGGAAAATTGTGTCCAAACTTTTGACTGGTACTGAGAGTACAGTGCCACTAATTTTGATGACATGACAACAAAATGACAATAATTAGTGTCTGAAATCTTGATTTGCTGCTCACTGTTGAGTAAACTAATGTGTTATATAGAAGAATGATTTCAGATACAGCCAGTAAAAGTAAATTGTGTTATTTTTTGTCAAATGCTATTCACAAGTGAAGTGTCAGTATGTCAACCATTTAAAGGACCAGTGAGTAGTATTTAATGGCATCCACTAGTAGCTAAGTTGCATCCCCTCACAAGCATGTAGGAAAACCTACAGTGGCTGTGAAATTTGCAAAAAAAACTGCTCCCTATATGGATATAATGGGCTCATTCTAAACAAATGAAAACAAAACTTTTAGTTCCTTTTGATTATGCACCCATGAAAACAATATTATATTCCATTTATGCCAATAGATCTCTGTAATTCTTACACACTGGCCCTTTAAATTGTAACTGGGCTGAACTTGAGGTACAGTTTGCACCAGCAGTGATAATACTATCCAATATGTAAAAGTTGAATTTTGACAATCTCCAATTTACCTTTTGACACAACCACTGCCTTAAAATGTGGCTTATTTCTTGAACACAATATTGCTTTTTGCTTTTGGTTCGCAAACACAGAGTTTTGCTTAATGAGCATGCCAACTCTCTGGTGTTTGGGAACTTTATTATGTGTTGAGAACAGAGCAGTCCAACACGGAGGACAGGAAGCTTTAAAAAGGTAAACAGCCAAAAGTTCACGGAGATCAACAACTGAGGAAATTAAAATGGAGGACAAACAAGAAGCAACCAAACACTTAAAGAAAGTTTTTTTTTGTTGTTGTTGTTTTTAAACCACAGTACTACTCTCCACTATACGATGCACATGGCGTGGGTAGGGTTAACACGACTTCATTTACATTTGAATCCTCGATCTCCAGCCAGGGACCCCTCCCAAAGGAGGACCCAGTGGGGGTGTGTGGGGAATGGGGGTGAGGAGGGGGGATGCACTGGGCTAGGGGGGCAGAGACATTAGCACACTGAGCATCTCAGAGACAGAGAAAGAGCAGTCAGTGTCACACTTTGTGATTGCTGTTGTGTATCAATTTGTATGCTTACTCATGTGTTACTGTTACCTATCAGTCCAAATCATCTTCATGTGGTTTTACCTCTCCCATGTGAGTATGTGTGTGTGTGTGTGTGTGTGTGTGTGTGTGTGTGTGTGTGTGTGTGTGTGTGTGTGTGTGTGNATATGCAAGCCCAGCTACAGCAGATGGTCTTGTGATCATCAAGACAGCTTGTAAGATGGCAGTGGCAGTTATTATTATATAACTGAATCATGCATGCATTACTGTATAAAAAACAAAGTGTTACCAAAAACACAACTTACACTTAGCCTACTGTGGCTTTTCTTCACTCATAAATTTACATCAGCTCTCTTTCTGCGAATGAATTTTGGCCTCTACACACAGTATTGCTGGAATGTTGTAACAGAGGTAATGTGTATGTGTAATCATACTCACTGTTGGCTAGTTTCACTTTTCCTGAGAAAAGATGATATTCATGTGCTGCTGTATGTGTTTTTCACAAATACTCATTGTCTTCCACTATGATGTGTATATGTTTATGTTGAAGACCTGTATAGTGTGACTGTGTGTCCTCTGTCTGCCTCTGAGTTTAACCCAACACTCCCGGCTGCTCCCCCCTGGCAGCGGTGGGAAAGTCAGATGCCCACCAACACAGCAGAGGGCGGGCATGAAGGGCTAGAGGCCGGCAGGTTCATCCTATCTTGTTGATGAAAAGCCATTCTTTCTTCCCTCCCACTTTACCCATCAACCCTCCTGTGGCCCAGTCCTCCCACTGCCGCTCTCTCTTGTGTTGGGTTCTATGGTTACCATGACGGCCCATGTCTGGTGGGCTTGACTTCCTAACCAAACCTTCCAGTCCACGGGCAGCTATGGTAGCTTTTG
The DNA here is from genome assembly GCA_024605115.1 of Rastrelliger brachysoma. Lineage (NCBI taxonomy): Eukaryota > Metazoa > Chordata > Actinopteri > Scombriformes > Scombridae > Rastrelliger > Rastrelliger brachysoma. The sequence goes on from JANJYP010076811.1 coordinate 15,189, forward strand.
GCCAGTGTGTTCGTCCCAAACTCACACAACTAACATTGTCGCAAAATCATGCAAAGAAGAAAAGGCCAAATTGTATCGTTGCTTTTTCCCAGAATGTTCAAATCCATTTTTTTCTCTAATTATAAGTTATAATGATGTCATACTCCATACATCAATTAGGCTTTGGGTTATTAAAAATATTTAAATGTTAGTTAAGGACTTGGCCCTACAGAGCCTCCTTACAGTTTAGCTGCAGTTAGAATAGATCTGGCCATTATAGAAAACATATTCAAACTGTCTTTCAAAACCATTTGTTTTATTCAGTATGTATAAACTTACAACTTAATTGCAACTCCACATGCATGATCATTAACATGGCAGACTTTAGAGGAGTATAATAGCTACAAATTCTATAAATCGATGGGACTGAGGTCTCACTGCATTACATTTCTTTTAAATTCTTCAACTGCACAGAAACAGCAAAAGAATTTAAATGAAAATGGAATTCATTTTCAAATCATTAATGTAACCGAGAGACAGGACTGCCCATATTCCACAACTCAGTAATCATGCCAATTTACAACTTATCACCTATAATTCTTAACTCTATTATTTCTATCAAGCATGAATGACAAGTAGTTCAATCAAATCTATCAGTACTGCATTTCTTTACATTATCATTCAAACATGTTTTAACCACATGCTGAATAAAACCATTGAGAGGCAGAAAGATCAGGGTTATTTAGTTTTCATTCACAGATCAAACCAAATTAAGTCATGATTTAATTTTGAATATAGCCATGGACAGCAACTTATATTGTGCTTTCAAACTTTTTTGCGAGTCAGTGGCTGTGTGTGTTTGCGTGTGTCAAACACGTTTTTGGAACGTGCTCATGCCTCCCCCGAGGGACCCCTGGCTGCGTTGTTTCATATCATTTTCATGTTGAATTTCCTGGTCCCTCCTGAGGAACCTCCAGTGGCGGGTTCAGATTTCCGGAAAGAGTACTCCACTGTGAAGTTGTTCTTGCGTTGGCCACGTCCCCGGCTCCACACGAACAACAGCAGGAAACAGAAGAGGACCACCCCCAGGAAGGTGATGCAACCCATTGCCGTGGAGACCAAGATGGTGGTCAGGTCCAAGGTGAACTTGAGGAAAACACGTGTGCTGTTCAGATTTGTGTCGTTGAAGAACTCACTGCTATACAGCGAGCGGTTGAGAAAAAAAGCAGAGGCAGCATCCAGCGGCTGGCCCCGGACTGTAAGTGTAGCAAAGTAGGTGTCATTGCCTCCAGCATTACTGGCGATGCAGATATATGTGCCGCTGTCAGTAAGCTGGGCGTAGCGGATCTCCAGGGTGCCAGTAGGGAGAACAGTAATGCGCCCTGAACTCTTAGCAGTGATCCGTCTGCGCTGTGGGGAAATCCAGACAATAGCAGGTGCAGGTTCTCCTTCAGCACGACAAAGGAAACTCACTGGTTGGCCCTCACGAGCTATCACCTGTGGGAATGTGGAGATAAACAGTGCATGAACTAATAAATACAGGAATGTATGTATGAATATGCATGCAACCCAATCTGGCAATACTGCTATAGTATTTTGTGCTTGTGGAAGTGATTAGCATAAACAATAAGTATTTACTTTGTAAGTATTGTGCCTAAATGTAATCATCTTCATTACCTGCTGGAGCTTACGGTTACGTATCTTAGGTTTCTGGCATGTAAAGTGATCAAAGAGTGCAGAATCGGTGAAGGTGCTCAGGCTGACACCTTGCACCTCCACCGGCCCTGCACACACTGGCACTCTGCCGTCAAAGTTGAGGGTCTTGCGTCTTTGCAGGATCCACAACAGACGGCAGTCACACATCAGGGGGTTCCCATCCACTCTGAGGGTCTCCAGACTGTTGACAGAGTGGAAGGAGCCCTCTTCCAAAGTCTGCAGGTCATTGGAGGAGAAGTTGAGGACCCGGATCTGTCGGAGGCCTCCAAGGGCATGGGGCTCCACTGTCATCAAACCTGTGTTTACCATGATCAACTCCTTCAGCCTCAACAGGTCTCTAAAGGCCCAGGGTTCAAGGGTAGTGATGGGGTTGTAGGAGAGGTTAAGGTGCGTTAGGTGCACCATGTTCTTGAAGGAAGCAGAGGGGACGGAGGTGATGTTGGTGTTGGTGATGGAGAGCCAGTGGAGATCCAGGCCCTGGAAACTAAGAGGGGAGATATATTCTAAGTATGGCCAGTGATCAATATCCAGACCTCGAAGGTTGGAGAGCTTCCGGAAGTTCTGGTCTTCCAGAGCAGAGATACTGAGGTGACGGAGGCGAAGGGTGACCAGGCTGCGGAGGTAGGACAGTGTCTGGCCAGAAATAGATGTCAGGTTGCAGCGTTCTATTGTGAGATCTTCCAGTCCCAGCAGCCCTGAGAATGCCTGGGAATCAGGAGGACAGAGTACTTCAAAATCTAGAGTAATTCTTCAATTTTGCACTGACAATAATGTAGAATGGACATTTGATAAAGTGCTAGGCTTTCAAACAGAGGAAAGAGGTTAGTTGAATGAATGATGTAAGAAAAGAAGAGAGTAACTGGGGAACTAAGTGATGATGCCAGAGCAGAAAATGAATAAACATTTATCAAATTCTTAATTCACATCATTTGAAGTATCATAAGAGCATTTGTAATCATGCTGGAAGGACTGCTGTGTAGAATATAGCATATAGCTATGAGATTGCAGACTACAACCAACTGAATAACTGTTCTCTTCCCCTCACTTCAAAGCATGTAGGAGAAGCTATGATTGTCCTGAAACCTACAAAACATGTACCTCCCTCTCTTGACCTAGTGTTTAGTTTGTCTGTTCTGAGTTATTGCAGAAACAAGGTGGTTGACAATCTGTGGAAAAGGACCCGCTTGCTATGTTCTTATAAAGGGCTTGTTCTAAGCTAACAAAAACACATCAGTTCTTATCTTCAGGTGATTATACACTAATTGAAACATACTTATAAACATTAGATTCTACTTCTGCCAAGTGCATTACAGTGAATACCAATAATTATACACACTGGATCTTGAAGTAATTTCAGGATATTTTAATGCTGAGAACTGTAAGAGTGTCCTACACTTCAAAAGTACTTTTAAGACTTTATTAGAATAGTATATTTTTTCCACATATAATCTAGAGTCCTTCAAGATTTAAAATAATAAAAGCAATAAATCTGTGTTAAATGATAGAATTATGGCATTACCTTGATAGATAATATTGCCAAATAGTGCAAATATATATACCACATAAAATATTTCATCAATATGTTAGGGTGTGAAACACTCCAAGAAAGGCTTAATAAATAAGTAACTTTTTGCATTAATTAGTAAGGCAGTCATGATGGTAATAAGATGCTGGAGAGCCTACCTTGTGGGATATATAAACCAGGTCATTATCTCCCACCTCCAGATGTTTCAGACTCCTCAGATCCTGGAAGGTGTAGTCTAATAAAATCACCATCTTGTTCTCGCTCAGGTCCAGGCTTGTCAAATTGCCCAGCTTGGCGAAGGCCCCCATGGGCACTAACTTCAGCTGATTTCCTCTCAACTTCAACACTTTAAGACTCTGGAGGGTGGCAAAGGCATTGGGCTCTAATGTGGCGATGAGGTTCTCACTGAGGTCCACTTCCTCCAGCCGTGGGTATGGTGCCAGGTCACCTGCTTGCACCCAGCGGAGTCGGTTTTTGCTGAGATCCAGGAGTTGTGTCTCTGTGGGAATGCCCTCTGGTATGTTGGTGAGCCGCCTCCGCTGGCATGACACTGACCTCAGCTGAGCCGAACACTCGCACCGTGGTGGGCAGGCGTGGCTACTTCCTGGCAGTGTCAGAGTTACAATACCAACCAAAGAAGCAGCTAGGACCCATCGCCACATCCTCGGCCATGGCACTAAGGCACGCCCATCAGGGCCAGGAGAGCCAGTCATGGCCCTGCTCCACTGACTCCTCGCCTGTCGCAGGCAGGGTCACTGCACCATACACCTGCAGGATGAGACAGAGGGAAAACAGGGAGAGGAGAAAAACATTATAAAAGTGAAAGAAGACATGGTATTTTTGAGATAGAGATAGAGATAGAGAGAGAGAGAGAGAGAGAGAGAGAGAGAGAGAGAGAGAGAGAGAGAGAGAGAGAGAGAGAGAGAGAGAGAGAGAGAGAGAGAGAAAGGTTGTGAAAAAGCAAGATGGAGCCTATCACCTATCATCTGCAGGCTCATAAAAATTATATCCGCCCTGCTGTAAATTATCTATGCTTCCTGCAGTTTAAGTAATATTCTAGTGAAAGCTGGAGAGATTTGAGACATATCATGACATGGCTTTAAAGCACAACTGATGAGATCCCATCAGGAACACAGATCCGTTTAAGATATTTAAGACGATTTGTCTTTTCACTAATTCATCTATGGTTTCGTTGGAGAACTGGGACACAGGGTGCCATGTGAGAGAAATTGCTACAGCTGAATTCATGCATGTTGCATCTCCCCAGCTCCCCTTTCAGCACAGAGACTGTCTGCTCCATTTTGACAAACACAATGAATTTATTATCACCACGCATAAACACTGACTGAGCTTCTCAACAGTCACATTACACCTGGAAACCATGCACGCCATGCCTCCGATATGTGAGGTGAAATAGATGTTTGAATAGCTTACTTAGTCATATAGTGTGTTTGATCAGGTATGTGTTGATACATGTATGTGTGGGAAGTGGCATTTTGCTGGATATGAATTAAAAATCATTTTAGTCCTCCTTGCACAGAGATGAGATGAATCACTCCTGCTTTAACATTCCTTCAAGCAACCTGTCATCTCTCCCACACACCGTTTTCAACTCAGAGACAGCCAAAGAGCACCTGGCATTAGAGATGAGGAACTCAACTCAGTGTCCAACCAGCACGAAGTCATAGCTGTGCTTGAGGAAAATGCTGCTAAAAGAGGAGAGTTTGATTATTCCATAAAAATGTTCAGCAGAAACCCCAGATGTTAAACTCTTGACTTCTGGCTCAGTTGTTTGCTTTTTTTTGATGAACTGGAAATAGGAGAGAGTATATCATCATCACCAGGGAGTATCATGCTAAAATGCATGCTAAAATGGAGCTAGGCAGAGCCAAGCAGATTAATAATATATTTGCTTGGGTGTGCTTAATGGGCAGTGTTCAAAGGACAAGTCACTGAGTAAAAAAGAGCCAAAGTCACCAGTCTCTCTTTGCTGTGGGCCTCACTTCAGTCTCTTTCTAGCAAGTTGGATTTAGAAAACACCCTCTTGAACGTTTAATCATATCCGACTGTTTCAATGCTTCAGCATCAATGGGATCAAACAGGATGAAATGAGATTTAAGCTAAATTTAAATGATGTCAGGCATTAATTCTTTTTACACATGCACATCTTGCATATATTCTTACACACAATCAGATTGAAAAACTGCAGTAAAACTCCTCCAGAGATTGTGTTGTATCTACTAAGCCTCAGGGTGGATAAGTCCCACAATTTTAGACAGGCCTAGAAAACACTGTTTACAGATCCTGCATCTGAAGGATCTGGTTGAAATCTGGCACAATTTTTTCTTTTTGCTGCGAGACAAAACGCAGGCACAGCGAAGTAGCTGTGCAGACTGAAGCACAAACTGACCCAGTTCTCAGCAACAACTCAGCCTCGCACTGTCAACCAGCAGCAACTTACCATGACCACAACAAGGGAGCAGCAAACCTCTGTAGATCTCTGTGGAATAGAGCCCAGGAGAGGAACAAAGAGATCTAAAAAAAAATAAACATGCATGTACAGATGTCCTGTATTAACGACCTAACCATATGATGTAATCAAATTACTGTCCCAGCCTGGATAATTTTTTTGGCACTGCATGAAACTGCATGAGATGTCCACCCATTGCATCTTTATTTGCACCAAATGTTTCAGATTTTTATATTCTGAGTGTCTATAGACAGTCTCTGTGTGTCAGTGCACATCTGTCTGGGTCTTATAGGCAATGTGATGGATGCAACCTGTCTCCAACCCTCCCGCACCCCTCCCACTCACCCCCGAGAGTCATCCTACGGGTCAGTGGCAGAGTCGCAGCATGAATCAGTGAGCTGACATTGCTAAGGCAGACAAGGTCCTCATTGCTTGACTCAAGGACAAGCATCCTTAAAACAGACACACACACGCGCTCACACACACACACACACACACACACACACACACACACACACACACACACACACACACACACACGCCACAGAGTTCTTCAAACACACAGACTCAGAGGAGTCTGCACATCATCCAGTGAACAGGCAGATAAATACACACATTTTCTCTCACTCCCCTGCCAAATACAGTTTCTACTATTGTTGCAGCAGGTGGTTTTATCATCAGTGTGTCCACAGGTCCTGTCCTCTCCTGTGGATGTGACTGCTTCTGTATTATGTTTCTAAATTAAAGACTACAGGGTCAGACTTAAAGCTTGTTACTGCACCTGGAGTATCTGAATTCACACTACAAACTGTAAATAAGGATCAACCAGATTATAATGCACTGGCAGTGGTGAATCTTGCAGCCATTGAGACTGCGAGGAAGGCAGATTCTGCCACAGGACAGCAGTCCAGGGAGGGTAAAGGAGAATAATGGGAGGAAAATCAGCCCAGAGAATAAAAATAACTAACTTTAATACTTTCACATAGCTGACCTAATGACCAGATGTTGGGAAACAAAATCCCTGCCCAATCACAGATAAATCACTAGTTTGCAGAGGTGCAACACTGATGATCATGGCCAGATGTCTAAAAACACAGGTTGTTTCACCTGATTTATAAAGTCTGATTAAAAACATCATGTTGCCAAGAAAAGATACCAGTGGAGAAAAAATAAGGCTGTAGTCATTGTTCGGTGTGCATTTGTGTGTTTTTGTGGTAGTGTGTCTGACCGTAAATAGGTCATCCATGTTGACTGGCAGTCTTTATAAGCCTTTATATTTGGCCAGCAGAGCGTGGATCTCCTCAACCCTGTCCTGCCTTCCTAAGCTTTGCCTGGCTTTTACTCTCTATCTCACACACACACACACACACACACACACACACACACACACACACACACACACACACACACACACACACACACACACACACACACACACACACACACACACACACACACACACACACACACACACACACACTCAATGAAAACCTCTCACAGAGACACAATTTAGCATCAGTGATGTCGGGAGCAGTCAAGCAGTCAGCAGGTTATTAGAGAAAGCTTTTACATTTTATTGTTGCAAACAAACCGAGGTGCAAACTTGACAAGTTTCTGCTTTTCAGAGGAAAGCTGACAGTTTGTACTTTTCATTGCTAAGTAGCTATGTGTCCAATATTAAATCTGTGCTTAGTCACTCCATTTTAAGCCCAAGTCAAGTGTAGAATACAGCTTAGCAGCTCTGTGGTACAGCTGCAATGACGGGGGCAGAGACAGGGAATGTGAACAGTCAGGAGGGAAGAAGACTGTGGTAAATTTGTTCAAAGCTGAGTTATGATGGGAAGTCTGGAAGTTCTTACGGTGGTGGTATTATTTAACAAAAAAGATCCATTACTCAACATGAAAATGTAATTTGTCTGGACTGTCTAATCTACAGTAGTTGTCATGTTGCTCCTCATTAACATTATCTCAAAAAGATTCAGAATGCCCACAGTCTACTCAATGAAAAACCAAAAACAACACTGAAATTTAATGATAACAAAAGAATAACACCATCACAATATAATTAGGAGAGAAAATGCCCTGGGAAGAGGCTCACAGAGAAGGAATTCCACAGTGACGAGGCGTACAGTACAATGCCTGGAGTGGGACCAGAAAGATAAAATATGAAGAATAAATAGAACATGAACACTGAGTCAGCATTCACAAAGTTTGGGTTGCTAGTCTCAACAGTGACGACTGTCTACCATAAAACCACAGTGTTAACAAAGAACAAACAGCTCTCCTTTTCAAGCTGATATCAGTTCAGTGGGCCATAGTGTGAGATGTGAAGGACACTGCAGTTTTTTTAGAGTTTGCAATAGAGTGATGATACTTACGGGGGCACTGGGGTGTCATGCTATCCTACAGTAGCTGCATTGTCTTCCTCTAAGAACTCTCAGTCACTGAGGCAGCAAGAGTGAGCTGATTGAGACTGACATGCTGCCTGGTTTGACCTTTTGCTGATTAGAGCCAAAAACACAAACCATTGACTTCACTGGCACAGTGGTGTTTCATTGGACAGCAAATTGCAATATATGTTAGTTAAACATTATTTTAATGAAGCAATACCTTTAGTTTCATATGAAGTCTTCAAGTGATCAGTAGAGAGAAGTTGTCATTCACAGCTAGTATTTTTGAAATACAGCCTGACTTTGGGGTGAAATAATTCAACCTGTTCTTGGGGTAGTTTAGTCTGTTTCAGGAATTTTAAAGAAAGAAGCATTAGTATTTGTATTTGGTATACTATCATCACGGCAGATGGTGACATCCTAATAATGTAAGAAGTTCATTAAAGGAGAATTTTTGTTTTTTGCAACCTGGACCTTATTTCTACCATAAAATATGTTAATTTACTCCCACATTAAATATTGGTGTCCTTTGGATGCGATTTAGATGCATTTGAGTTTCCACATATATCCATATAATGGGAGTGATACGGGCATGGACAATGCAGCCTCTAGATAAGTCATTATCTGCCGCGAAACCCGTTCATTTCACAATACATTATGATTAACCTCAGCTCAGAACCACTACTGGTCTAATATCCCATTCATTGACCTGGCTACCTCTGCTTTAACCTCTGTGCCCAAAAATAAACCTGGTTTGAACTAATACCAACCAGAGCCAGTGTTCTGCATTTTGGGTCTTAATCATAGGTCTTAATTCAAGTTGTTATGACACAGTTATGCCTAGTTAGCATGATATATATCTTTTTATCATGTTTTTACTGTGAATTTCCTTTTTCCCTGTTGTATGGCTGATGTGAAGTTGGGACAAACTAATTTCCCTTTTGGGATTAATAAAGTAAATTCAATTCAATTCAATTCAATTCAATACACAAATGCACACCAGAACCAGCACATCCAAATGGGTTACTGAGGTGAAGATGCACAGTAACATATCCACACACTTTCAATCCTCTCTTTTGGTCCTGACAACATGAACCCCCAGTACAGCAACAGGCTTAAAGTACACACACACACACACACACACACACACACACACACACACACACACACACACACACACACACACACACACACACACACACACACACACACACACACACACACGCACTTCATCGTCCTTTGGGGAAGCATCCTTTATCTGCTGATGACACCTCATATAGGGCATGATGTTTCATAAGAGTCTTTCTGATTCAACATCTTACTGTACTTTTCCCCCTCTGACAGGACGATCCCCAAAATAATTCAAAATAATTCTGCAGGTCTGATTTCTCAGAGCTGGTGTACGTTTGCATCATTCTTGAGAAGCACAGAAAAGGGAAATGAAAATACTCAGAGTTTAGTTAGCAAAAAGTGTCACGAACTAAGAAATCCAAACCACAGTCTCAGTTCTCTAACTGTATCAAAGCCAACCAAAATCCCATTGATACAGAATATCAGTGAGGGATACACATTGCATGAAGAGCAATGCCTGACAGTCACAGAGGAACAAAAACACAACAAACAATGATAAAACAAGCAAAATTAAACCACAGACAATAAAAAACTATGTTCTGCTTGTTCATTAAGAGGGACAGAAACTGAGCCTTCAAATGACTTCTTGAGCACCACACCCAGAAAAAATGTACTTCCATTGTTCTAAAAATCATTGTTGAATAACTTTATGTTGAATAATGATCCATCACACATCAGCATTTAGTATAAATGCCCCTGTGTTCAGACAAGAGCTGTCTGGGTAGATGTGTGGGCAGACAACTAAGTGGATTAGAAGGGAGATGAACCCAAAAGGTTGTTTCATTTCTCTCCCCCCGCTCCCTCTCTCTTTCCTTCTCTTTCTCTGTGTGTGTGTGCAAGTGTGCATGAACTTTGTCAACGCTGAGACCTCAGAGAGGGGCGCCAGGCACAGCAGGGAGTCTGATTGGCGAGACTCATGACACTGATAGCTTTAGTTTGTATCAGTTTTCCTCAGTGCACATGCAGTTACTCAGAGTGATTAGTCACATACTCTTATTCCAACATAGTGTTCATCCAGTTCCAGATCAATCAATCATTCATTCAGTTAGTATGTCTGTCTATCAAAATAACAATTAAGCATTATAACTCAGTTTATTCTCAAGCAGTCATGACTTAAATTTAATATTAGCACGAACACTATACTACAGGAAGTCTATCCTGAGAGAGATTATTCTGTGCTCTACATATAAACATCACACAGTGTTGAAGAGTGAAACTGGACTGTACTGGTGGGTGTTTTAAAACTAAAGTATAGTGTCATGCCCTGTTTACACAAGTAATATGTGTTAACTGATACACTTATCACAAAGGCAGTTTGTTTTTAAACCATTTAAACCATTTCACATATTTTTCATGGATTATCTCACAATTTAAATATCCCAAAGCATTAGAGAATAAACAGCTGAAATATGCCTAAATAGCAACAGTATTATTTTCCACTGCTGATGATTTAACCAGGAGAGTTTCCTGCCAATCCCAGATGTAAAGGAGCACAAATTGTGAGTGGAATGAGATTTTTAGTACTAGCAACAAAATGTTTGACTCAAGCCAACTAAAATCTGCTGCTGGTGGTAGAAGACTGCAGGTCAATAACACCTTACATGTGTGTTAAAAATATGAAATATATTAAATTAGCTGACAAGAGATTATAAAATCCATAGCTACAAAGCCAACACTTGCGCCTGGAAGACAATAAACTCTAGAACAGTGAGTCAAGATACAGGAGCTGACTTTCTCATTTGTTTCAAATATCTTTGTACAGTAGAGTAGGGTTGCTCTTGATTTTCAGTCAGCATCTGTTTTTTAAGTGAATTTGAAGATCTAGCTGCTCTGGCTGGTAGATGTTGCATCAAGTGTGTCACCAAGAGCATGAACATTAAGAAAGAAGCAATATTTTTGCTTCACTTCTTTGATGTCTTGTTTTACTTTGTTCCTTGCTTGATTTCGCTCCCACTCAATACTGCCTTCGTTATTTTCCTCTATATAATAATGAGCAACAGGGCTATGCAGTCCAGACCATCAAATCCATGACAAACATCAATGAAGTGTGTGCGTGTGTGTTTGAGTGAGAGGGGTGTGTGGGCATGTTTCAGTCCTCTGAAGTGATTGTATCTGTGCATCATTTTTTTTCTGCTGTAATTATTTTCTCTGTGCTCACTGAAAACAATACCAGTAAGAAAAGCTCTGTTTAATGCTTTTTTTTTTTTTTTAAATCCACCTGTCAAACGAAAGGATCATCTGTTCTTTTATAGTTAGTCCTATCTAGTCAGTCATATTTCTGCAATAACTGGTGACTTTTAAAAACTATAAATTGGGTGAAAGTTTTTTCAGAGCTTTCATAATGTCAGTAATTTAACCTTTACATGAAATTACCATTGTACCTAAAATAGATTACACTGGCATCCTACATATGCACACACTGTTTCTCCATCTCTCTCTCTCCCTTTCTGTATTTATTTCTTCTTTCTCTTTTGAGGTTCACTGTGACAGCTGAAGAGAGCCCCTGTGTTTGACAGGCCTGATAAATAAACGAGAGATTGAAGATGCAGTGTGCAGAATTTAGTGTTATCAAGCTGAGTGGAGTTGGCTTGGCAAAAATGGAATATAATTTGAAATATAATAATCATAAGTATTGTATGAAAATTAGAAAACGCGTTTTTTACTAATTTAGAATGAGTCCTCTACATAAAGAGTGGGTCCTCTTCAATGGAGCCCACTATGTTGCACCACTGTGTTTCTGCTGTAACCCTGAGTGGAGCAATTTTTGCAAATTTTGCAGCCAGGTCCAAATTTATTTATGAATTTATATGTAACTTTGTTTTGTCCCATCTGTTGCTTTTCTGTGACAATTGCATTAAGGGCATAAGAAGATTTTACTGATGCCCTGTCATTCATATACTGTTACATTGTCAGACCTGAGGTGAATGTATGCAAAATGCTGGTCTAAATGCTCTATTTGGAGAGTAACTGCTGCTTCCTCCCTGCAATGACGTCACATCGTTCATGCATGCCAACAAACAGCTATCTATTCCACAGGTTATTAATATAAATAAATATCATTACTAACCTGGAAATGTGTTTGTTATGTTCTCTTTAAGAGAAAAATGCACAATGACATAAAATGACAAAGAGACTATTTGAGTTCATTAACATAGCCTTAACTTAAATACACATGACACAATCAAAAATGTCTATTTGTTGTTGGAAAATTAATTTTTATGATTGTCCCAAGTAACATTCTACAGTAATAAACTGACACAAAACATTAAAAAAATATTTTCATCAGCCCCCTTATGTCATTGCAAACCCCTTGATAATGGAAGTACTTTAAAGAAGTGCGTCATCAAGGAAGAGCTGGCCAGCTATGTGGGAGCTAATTTGCTGCTGCTCACAGTCACTCTCTATTCTTTTAGTCTCCAACTGTGGGTGGTCCCTGTCCATTATGTAATGATCTCAAATTTTATAAGTCATTATGTGTAAATGTGATAGCAAATCAATATTAGTTACACAAGCAATATTTGTCATACAGTACAGTGGACACTGGGTCTACTTGTCTGAGGAGGTTAATGGTCACTCTTTCTGGTGATCTGATGTCATCAGAAATGTAATATCTTCAAGCCAAAGAATGCTTTAAGTCAATACTCACAACTAGTGAACATGGATCCTTTAGTTTTAGTCAAAGGCTTGGCACATTTAATTAGCTGTAGCTATTCTGATGATTCTCACACCCTGCAGTGTTTTGACCTGTTTTCTCTGGCTCAAACCTGAGCACATGGCTACACATACTGAGAGCATACACATACACACACATAAGCAGGCAGGCAAGTAGATATATATAGTGTAGTAAACAAACAGAGGGCGGCCTGGGAATCCAGCTTGTTAGATAGGTAACCTTGCCTGAAACCATATGGTCTCAGCTCAGGTGTTATGTCTTTAGGTTTTCTGTTGAGTCTCTCACTGCAAATCTTACTCACTATTTAAACCATGTGACATCACCATTTCCCCATAGCTCCTGTAATATCATGTGATCTGCAGGTTCAGAGGTCACAGTGTTATCGTAAATCTGCAGGGCAGTGTTTATTTCGGCTTCGCCAGCAGACATTAGTGGAGTGCCACAGCTAAAATGGGAGCAGATTGATTTACATCCTAACAAAAGTCACCCACATATTATCACTAAACTTAGGTCTTTTTCAGCTCTAAACATATATTCACTTATGTCACAGCTCTGACTCACATGTACATGCACACTCACAGCTTAAAAACAAAGACACCTCTGACAAGCTTTCTAAACAGGGCGCCAGATTCTCAAGAGTGAAAAATCAGAATCACAAAAACATTACTGCCCATTGCAATGTAATAGAAATTTGTCTTTGATGTGGCTCACAAGTAAGTTAAAGACAGGAGTATCTACCTCACAGAGACTTTCCTCACCCACACATGTAAGCTTATTCATCTACATTCAGCAGTGATACCAGTGTCACAACAAGTGTGGTCCTGTTATCCAGAATGGGAATTTGCCTCATTAGGAAGCAGGTTGAAGCTACTACAGAGCCCATTTCTTCATGCTGAAAGATCTACAAAATCTTTTTCCTCTTAGCTGAGCTCCGAGCAGAGTCACTGTGATGTGTTGAAATGGTATATGTGCCGGTCTGTGTGATACAGTGCTATATGCACACCATGATGTTTTTGGAAATGATGAAGAGCTCGTTCTGTAGATCAGAGGTTTGGCCACACGCCAGCTGGTAGGCAGATAGAAGACTTACAAGTCATTAAGTCTGGTACGTGCATGACTGAAGCTACACAAAGCTGTGCATATTGTGCCTGTGCTTGCACGCGCATAAGCCTGTGTTTACATGGCTTTTTCTAAATGTGTTGTGGAAAAGCATTTAGTGTGGCAATTGTTTATCCTGGGGTGTAATTAACAAGCGAGTGCAGAGATTATCACACTATTAGCAAGAGAAATAGTTAATAATAGCAGGAAGATAAAATCAAAGAACTTTATTTAATCAAACTTGACCTGTCTCGGAGAAAAAAAACTTTCACACATGCAGACACCAATCATTTTGAATGACACAAAGTATGACAAGTGACTGAACAGTCTTGAATTAGTCTTGCCCTTTGGGGATCTGTGGCCTTATTACCGACATGGATTGAAATGACTCATTAATTATCTCACACATGCTCCCAAAAAGCTTGGTCACAACGACAAGCTTTATATGACAGTATTCCCTCATGTTCATAAAATGCATGAACAATATCATATTTTTACATGTGTAGTATTTTGTGGTTCCTGTAGATAGATGAGGTCACTTATTGTTGCATAAGAAAATAAACCTCTTGTCCATTCTAAAAGGACACTCCGTCATCACTGTTCTGATTACTGGGCTCTAGACTGGATATGAAGGGAGTTCATTTCTGGTGTCATTTCCTTTCTAAAGGCTAATGAGTTTCCAGATAACAAAATGGTGGGCCAATCCCAAGGGTTGGTCATTGGGAAGTTAAATCACGTCCTCTTCTCAGCACCAAACTGAGCAGTCACAGATTGCGATGATAGCCGAGCGATTTTTGCAAAGGAAAACATTTCCCTGGAGACATTTCACCTGAAAGGCAGCAGCCCCTTTTTCACCCTGTACAGCTCAGAATATGCGTGTGTGCACATGAGAATGTGTATGAGGTGTGGGAGTGTGTTTTTCATATCCCTTTGGTATCAGAAGAAAAGAAATTAATTCAATTCTTCAGCTCATTAGATAGGTGAAAGCCAAACAGGGAATTTAAAACCAAGACCAAGCACCTCCTCAATATACCACCATGAATAAGAAAGGTGCAGGAAGAAGTGTGATGAAAAGAAATCGGGGGGACAATTGAAATAGATAAGTGTAGAGCTGCATAATATGACCACAATGTGAGGGATGGATAGATTTGAGTATCAGGGGAGGGATGCTTGATGGACATGGAGGACAGGAAAGAAGTGAGTATGATGGATGAAACAGGAGAAAAAGAGTGGGGAGGGGCACTCTGTCACTAATGATGGAGGAAGGTCAAAGCAATTCCACAGTTGAGAGAATCTAATGATGCAAATTAGACCTGATGCTCAGTCAGATGCCACAAGAGAGGTCCAGCAATCCTGATGTTTTTGGTAACACATAGTGGCATTGTCTGCAGCCAACAGCAAAGCTCAAGACCCCAGCTGAGCCAGAATTTTGTATTTTTAAATCCTCCGTTTATAGCACAATATGTCAAAACCTAAAATGGGCTCAGTGGCAAGAAAAGAGGAAAACTTGTGTGATTTGCACAGCCGATCACAGCCTGGCTGACTGCTACGTGGTACAAATATATAACTAGCTTTGTGGCAAGTAAACAGTGAGAAAAGAAATGAGTTAAAGGGAGAGAGATGGGGGAGGGGACCAGTGTGACAGCTTTCCTTCCCTGGTCTTTGAAGAGCAGCATGGTGCCGGATTCACATAGGGAGAATTTACAATGAATATGTACATAGCTTTGACCTAAATGCATAAAATGATTGCAAACTTATATTCAGACTGTACAGCAGTCTCTCTATTCAAAAAATACATCTTGCCTAAAAATGCATAAATGCAAAATATGTAAAAATACAAGAAGCTGACATCAAATTAGCCCTAGAAGATAAAAACGACCTTTCACTCTTAGTTGAGTTGTGGTAAATAAACCATATATCCAAGAAGGATATTTATGTACATAGGAAATGCGCAATATAGGTACAAGAAAAGGGAAAGCATTACACATGCATACATGGCAGGGATGTAGATGGCAGAGTAATAGCACTGCTTCATGGATAATAGTGACCCTGTTAGCCTGACAGCTTATTGGCTGCCCATTTCTCTGATTCCACCAGCAGAACCAATAGGAGCAGTCGCAACCGTTTCAGATGTGGGGATGAAGGGGCACACAGGGGGGGACAGAGAAATAGAGGTAAAGGCGGAAAAAACAGATGACGTGTGGAGGGGAGAAATATGGGGAGTGACAAGGATGGAGATGTGGAATAAAAGAAAGCAGGAGATGTGGAAGAGAAAGCCTTTGTATTGAGGAAACAAAGACAACAATCCACCACAGCACTGATAATACTGTTCAGCCTGTGGTGGTACACCACTAGCAGAGCTTGTGTGTGTATGTGTGTGTGTGTGTGTGTGTGTGTGTGTGTGTGTGTGTGTGTGTGTGTGTGNGTGATGATCGCACTTCCTGGATCCTCTTCTCAACAGAGATTCTAATGGAAGAGAAAGGGAGGTATACACATACGTATGACTGTGAAGGCTTTGTAAACACTGCAGAGCAAGGTGGTGAAAAGAAACAGATTACTAAGAGGAGCAGCCGGTGGAGGAGTGAGAGAGGGATCACGAGGGAGGAAGTTTCTGGAAAGGTCATGAAGGCAGTTGAACAAATAAGAGATGTTGGAGGAGTGAAAAGGTAAAATGAAAAAAAAAAAAAACACAAGTATGTGAGAATAAAATCCAGAGGTAGAAAGAGCTCTAGGCAATAAATGGGTTGCAGAATTTGAGGGAGTTCAGGGTTGGTTTGCAGATTATTGACAGCAGGCTGGTGAGGTGAAGACAAAAAATAAAAACAAAATTAGTAACTTAATTATCTGTTGCTAACAATCAGAGGCAGATGAGCTCAGGAGCTTTTGATCACATCACGACTATACCACAGTAGTTCAATCCAGTTCAGATTTCTATTTTTCTGATTTCTCATCTTTGTTGGCTTAAAAACTGAAAGTTGGTTCTTGACCTTAGAAGCAAGAGATGAAAGGCTCTTAGGTCAATGATTAACTGGTAGATTGTATAATATAAGTATTAATTAATGCATCCTGTGGTGAATCAGCTTTGTTAGATACTTTTATAAAGACACAAACTTTTTTTCCTTAATGTAAAAATATTTAGAATTCTGCAAAAAACTTTTTGTTGAGAATGTATTGGATGTTGAATATCATTCAAGTAGTTGTTTGCTTGTATGTGTTATGTTAGTAATGAAATAAAGTGATGCTGCTGGAGACAAATCAAACTCATCAGGGCTCAGGTGAGGCCTGCATCTGATGGCACTTATTATATGTTGCAGCCTGGAAGTGGCTGGAATAGCTTTGAGGCTTGTGGTGTATTTCTCAAGATATAAAACATAATCTGCTACTGCCTTTGTCATGACCTGCCTTTAGATAAACAGTTGACTTCCTCACAACATGTCCTCATTATAGCTTGACTGAAATATAACAAAAATAAGACCAATACTGCAAAAATCTGAATACTCCTCTATAACATATACACTATCCTAATAGGTTTATGTAGTTTGATCTCTGATCACATTAATGATAATGGATAGTGACACTTTTCATCTGATATATCTTCTGCTCTAAAGGGATCAGCTATGGCTGTGGGAATGTCATTATCCAGCACTAAAACTGGATAAGAGAACTCTTTGCAGCTGATTCATTAAATAATTTTCCCCCTAAAAAGTAGCTATAAATTGAATGATGGCAGACAAGCTTCCCCGAGAGAATATTAGAGCAGTAAGGGTCCTTGAGCTCCTAAAGGAAGCTGTGGGACTCTGGCACTGAAGACACACAGAAATGATGGGAGTTCTCCCCAGGGAGCATCCGGTTAAAATTCAAGGACTCTCTCTGTCTCTTATTTTCACTGCCTCTAATGCTCATCTCGCTCCCTCTCTCCCTCTTAGCGAGGTCACGGCTGAAAAGTTTCAATGATGCCCCAGGAGGAGGCCTGGGAATAATCATCCAAGTGTGCATCCACATCTATGTGTGTGTATCCGAGCGCATGATTGACCTTATGTTCAGACTACACTTGTGTGTCTGTGTTTTCATTCATATGAAGTTCATATACGTATATGTATGTGGTTGGTTGACCACTCAGTGGCCTCTGTTTCACCCTCAGAGGGCTATCAGATCCCTGCTGGTTGGTTGAGGCACCATTTTGCATCTCAAACAGCCTGATGTAAAACAATATGCATTTTAGCCTCTCCTCTGTGACTTCCTCTTTGTAAAGTGTCATTCAATACAATACAAACTGTGAGCCTGTGGAATTCATGTCAGAGCACTCAGTGATTGTCATTTCATATCTAAAACAGCAAACATCTTATGTGCGTCAAACATAGTAAGACGGCAAGTGCTCCGTAATGAGATCAATGGTTGTCTTTGAGGAAGAAAGCTGGGGAAATAAACTGTCTGTTGCATGTTATGTCATCAAAGCTATTCAACAGAAATCTCCAAAACAGCTTCCATAATCATCCCTTATATACTGACAAACAACCTCAGGGATTGGTACTAGAACCTATCAACAAACATGTTGAAATGATAACCAAGAAAAGAGAGCAGATGATGCATGGATGAATGCATACACAATCCAACCAAATAGATACAAAGGAACAAGCAGACAAAGAACAAGGCTGAATTTATCCAACACCAATCCCATCATATCTGCTTAGTATGCAGTTCTTTCCCAAGGACGGAGAAGACAGAAAAGAATCTGTTCTATCTCCATGTGATAGCGAGTGAACTAGTGGGAGGAATGAGAGAGAGAGCATGAAGAGACAGAGAAGAAAGAGTGAGTGCTGCAGGAAAGGCGATGACAGCCCGCTGCTCAAAAATAGCCTGAATTGTGAGGCTCAGTAATTCTCTTTTTCTCCCTGATCCTAATTTCAACCACAGTGGCTGAATTATTCATTCTAGACCAATGACATGCAGGGAAGGGGACAAAGAGTCATTGCTCTATTTTGATTCACATAATAAATTCATGACTCAATGTTTAAAAGGGAGAAGAAATAGGTAGGGGCGGGGGGGTCGTTGATGGCTAAGGCTAGGCTGTGAGTGAAAGAAAGTGTGCAACAGGGAGGAGCAGAAGAGGGATGTAGAAGTACGGAGATAAATATGTTGAAGTAGTTTCTTTGTAAAAATCCGCACATGAAAAAGCACAACTGAAACAGCATATTAACCCACGATCAGCAAAAATTGGAGTTCACAGGCCGTGAAACAAGAAAAAGAGGAGACTGAAATACTACTGTTTGTGATTAATTTGCAGAAAACAAGAGAAAAAGAAGAGAAGTGACACAACACAGATATTTGTACAATGGCCCTGAGAACTCATATAAACAAAACACATACAAATTCATAAAACACACTCATCAATTTGACAACACGCACAGCATTTAGAACAAAGGTGTTGTTGGCTTTCTCCTCCACATCATTGTCACAATGTTAAGAAAAACAAAAATACTTCAATTTTAATTAATTTTTCAACCCCACTGACAGATTGCCACCTTTAATAATATCATGAATTACAAACTGTGGTAACAGCAAGCCTTTCCAAATGTGTGCATCACTTTTAAGGGTCCCCTGGAAACACTTGTTTTGTGTTGCCTGTATTTTATTTACAAATGCTGTTTATGTGCTCTGAAACTGATATTCGAGTAATTTGTGTGTCTTGTTAAATTACAGTGCATTGAGCTCTCAGGGTCATCATACTTTTGTCCCCTCTAAACAAACAACAGTTTCTTTAACAAGCCGCTGACATAAACTGAGTCAGGGGACCCACAGCACTGCACACAGTCTGTCATGCAAGAGCACAAGCTAATGAACACCTTATGTCCATTCATCCTCACTTGCTCTCTTTGTCTGTTTATGTACAAACCAGCTGCTTCCCTCCTTGATGTCTCTATTTTACTTTTCAAGTGAGACAGGGAGCTCTCTTTTTTGAGATTTGATTTCAAATGTTAAAAATACCTTGACTGTTTGGCTAAAGGGCAACAAGCATCTGACCATTTTAAAACCGACGCGGAACCAGAGGCCAACACGCAATGGAGCACATAATTTAAGACAGTTTTGTTATATACACAGCAGAAGCCAAACAAAGACTGATTCCATTTTAAAGAGGCGGCTAACCTTTAGTACTACAAGAACCTTCACTTATACTGTGCACATTCACCCAGTGACAACTATTGGACTTTTCATTGTATGCCACACATATAAAGGACAAAACGACACATACGTGCTGGCCTCCCCAAGTGACTTCAACATGCCTCCAGTCCTGCACTGGGGGGTGATGCACATGCATGCTGGCATGAATATGTGTGTGTATTTGTATGTGCACACCAATGATGAACTGTCCCTGGGCTTCTGCAAGCCTGTTTGTGTAGCAGTGAGGCAGAAATAATGTCTGAATCTGTGCTCCCTCAGAGCAAAATGTATGTGTGTGTGCAGAATAGGGGGTCAGTGCTGAAGGACATTACAGAAAATCTGTCCATCTACATTTCCCCAAACATGCAACATGGAGGATGTTTAACGTTAAGAAATTGCAAGGCCAGAAAGAAAACAACGCTGTCAACAATCTTCTGCCAGTGCAAAAATAACTAAAAGATCAAATGTTCCTTCCTTGATCCTTTCTCTCAGTCTTTTATACAGGGCATCACATTTTAATTTCTGTGGGGAACAGTGAGCAGTGTTCAAGAAATGATACTTGAATCATTAAAATCCAATTTGCAGGACCGGGGCACAACACTCCATCACAGCTATCAGCTGAGCCCTCCTCTCAACATTGCAGGAAAACGTGGTTTGTATTGTGCCTGAACAAACTGAGGGATCAGAGGAGAAATCAATAGCAATACAGCATTCATTAACAGAGTCCTTACGGATCAGAAAGCCATTCATCTATAAGATCACACATGAAAGAGTGAAACAGAGCGACAAAAAGAAACAGAGAGAAAGAAGCGAGAGAGGAGGAAAGAGAAGCGTCCAAGTGAGACTGATTGACCTTATGTGTGTAAGGAGCATGCTCAACACACACCCACATTTCGATAGTGCTCTTGCTTAGGAGTCATGCAGTTAGAGTTAATGAATAACGTCCCCCCTGCCCCAAAGGTCTGTTCTACAGATGGCATAAGATGGTAAGACACACACACACATGAACACACACACACTACAGGACATCAGGATTCAGGACAGACACTCAAATGCTAATTTTTCATATATTGTATTCACATTTCAAAATACAGCAGTTCATCACATCAATTTGAATCACAGCAGTATCAAATAACTGAAACAGTCTTCACACACACACACACACACACACACACACACACGCACGCACGCATGCACGCACACACACACACACACATACATATTCAAATAGATAAAAGGAAGTTGTAAAGTTAGGTAGAGAAAGAAGAGTTTTTGCATTGTGCGTGTGGCCATTTATTTGGTTGCATTATTAAAACAGTGAGGTGATAGTATTTAACCTGCATTAACATTCAATTAACAATGCAGGTATGAGCAGAGGTGCACTTAAACGCGCACTTACACAAACACGCATAGGGTAATCTCATTGACCTGCATTAACATCAGCAGAGGGATGGGATACACAAGTGAGCAGAGCCACAAACTTCATGACCCACATCAACATTTAATGAAGTCTGAGAAACACAAGATCTTAATTCAAGCAGAGCAAACAATGAAGTACTGTCGCGCACACACAAACACAGATGCACACAGCTGGTGGACTCGCATTGCAACAGGTGATGAGAGAAAGAGATCATTAACACACTCTCACCTTTTCAGTTGATGTTTTTCATGCAGTTTAGACTCGACTACTTCCTATCAAGGCAAAGACTGATCAAAGCAAAAGACTTTCTCAAGCTCAAGGAGCAGCTTTCAGACATAACACCCGGACAATAATCGGACAGATATTACATGGCATACCTGAAACTAGACAATTTTATGAATAGGGGTGACCATTAATGAATCATTTCCATGCTGCGTTCAAGACAACTCGGAAGTATCCAGATGCTGCAGCTGTGTGCAAATTTTAATCAAATACAGAAACTCAGGCTTTCAGCAGTTATTACTTGTACAAAAATAAAACACCATTCAATTTGGCTGAGGGCACATTTAACCAACATCAGCATCACGCCCCCATTCACTGCAGAGATATTAAAAAACCTGTATGCACACATATGCTCACCCGTTTTAAGTCTGGACATGATACTAGGGGCCAGGCCGTGTCATGTCTGTGTAAAAAAAATACCTGGGTTTTGCATTCGCACATGAAGCCTACCATTTGATTTCCGTTTGATACCTGAGCTTGAGTTCATGTGTGAAAGGGGGCTAGTTTCATCAAACAGAGATCGGTTGATGGAGAAGAAACAAGGAGCGAGTTCACTTTCAGCATGATGAAGTGAGATGAAATCAAAAACTTGAAATGTCACTTTTAAACTTATTTCAAATGTAACCACTTGCAAGAGTGCTATAGCAGCTACTGAGCAATATTATCATTCATTTGGAGTTGTGTTTCAAGCCCACCAGTTGAATATGACTAATATTTACTTTCTTTTAGCTGTTTTTGATCTCCAGCAACTCCTGAGGGAATCTCCCTTTAAATGCTCCATAATTAGGATCAGCTAGTCTTTAGTTGTTTGGTGCTAAACAGGTAGTGTGTAATGTTTTTTGTTGTTGCTGTATACAGCTTTCTTGTGCAGCAGAAAACTATGCTATACTAGTGACAAAACACTAAAGTTGGAGTTGGACAGCTAAACAATCAGCTGAGGGGAGTTGAGGGTAGCTGAGGGGAGCTGAAGAGTTGGCGATACACCTCTCACAGTACACACTGTCATTTAATATATTATAAAAACTATTGATTAAAGTTGCTTTAAGCTCATTGACGTTTGGGGAAATTCACCAAAACTACACTGAATTGTCAAAGTACCATAAAATCTGATGAAACAGAGGTCTGTATCATGAATCCTCACTATTCCAAAAATAGCATGCATCTAATATCATCAATTTATTTTATGAGCAAAACTGTCAGTAGAAGTCATCACTTTAATACCAGTGAAACTACATTTACTGATTGGACAGAGTATCCTTGTCTTGCTGGCTTGTGTCATAGTAGTGCTTGTTCAAGGCTTAGCTTGAAGGTCAATAAACTACACAGATGTCTCCATTGTGAGAAATACACTATATTCTTCATAACAGACATTAAGTCAGTATATTTACATGACCTTTGGCTCTATTTTGTGAAAGCAGACTGGTAATAACTGGCAGAGTGTAACATTAACAGCAGTGATATGATGTTGTGGTAATAGGTTGTTTGCATCCAACAGTTTATTTTTCTGTTTTCTATGGTTAAATGAGAAATCTTGTTAAGAAGGCTCAAAGTGAGGTGTCGAAGAGGTAAGAAGCTACCTTCTGAATGAGACAAAGCCAATATCAGTCAGTATCCATATTTCTCCACTGTTAATTGCATTATGCACAGTCGCAACATGAATTGTGAACCATGAGACCTTTTTCAATCATATCATATTTTCATATTTTCTCAGTTGTCCACAGTGGTGTTAAAGTATTTAATAAAAACTGGGATCGACAAACCTTCAAGCACTGTATCTTTCAGCAGATTAGACTTCTATCATTTAAAATGAAAGATTCAATCACCACTAAGCTCAATTTTAGCATTTAGTAATTGAAAATGACTCCAGAATTGGTTGTGTCAGATTAAATACTGCAACAAAGCTAAATGCATATTCATTATGAATGTTATGTGACTGATAAAAGATGACCTTGAAGGGGACCTGTTATACTCATTTCCAGCTCAGTGTTTTATTCTGGGACTTCACTAGAATAGTTTTGCATGATTCACAGTTTACAAAACCTCATTGATCGTATATTGGCCCTTTATGTAGCTCCTCAATTCCACATGTCTATTAACAGGCAGTCTTAGCTCTAATGCCTTTAAGGTTACCCTCCCAATGAGTTCACTCTGTTCAGAATGGAGTTAAGTTACCGCTGATGCAAACTCAGTATTTCTTACTTTACTGTTTCATAGTTAAAGCTTTTAAATGGCAAGAGATTTTTATTATAAAGAAGTTATTGGTAATAAAACCAGGATATGTAGATATAGTAGTAGTAGTAGTAGTAGTAGTAATAATAATAATAATAATAGTTATTTATTTTACACTCATCAAAATGAGCAATCAGTACTTCACAAGGCAGACAAACAACATAATAGAATGCCAGATACATACATTTCCACATCTACTGTATATAAATACATCAGTAAATAAAAATTATAAGCAACCTTTGCTGCTTGCTCTCCTCATGTGCATGTAGCTATGAGAATGTCTGGACTGTCAATTCAGTAGTTCGGTTTATTTAATCTAGGGATTGTATAATTTATAAATGACGGTGCTTTAATCTACTTTGTAGGCAATTCTCATTCAATAAATATGATTTCTAGGCTAACATCTGCCCAGCCGTTCTGATTCTCACCTAAATCATAACGGTGGCAACATTAAACAAAAAAGGTTATGATTGACAAATTTAAACTACAGTGAAAAGTAGTTATCATTTTAGAAAAATCCATTTTGTATGACCTCAAAACCATACCTAAAAAGTATGATCAATTCAAGTTCCTATTTGTTACCTTTGTGAGATCAGTAAAAATCACACCACATACTATATGCCCATTAAGATGAAAAGTGACCATTATTCTCACATAACTGTAACTGTGACTGCTTAAAAAATATTCACACTGAGTCAAACTTCAGTTCTGATAAATATATTGGTTATATATTGGTATTTATTGGATAGTTGCAGTAAAGCATAAGAAATAGCCCTTTTTGGAACTGAAAGTTAGGAGTATTTTTAATGTATGTCCACATTTACAAATTACAGGTAAACTACATGTTCTGCAAACTACAGATAGCATACAGGAGTAACTGACAGGATATAAATATTTCTATGACTTCCTGCATATTTTTTGACGGTGGCTGGAAACTGTCCGACTTGACTATAGCTTTTTGTCACTGCCCCCTGCTGCTGCTGCCTGGTCTTGTCCACCTTTCAAGCGAGGCGCATTTCATCCCAAACGATTCTATTACCTGCAGCTACACTAATTGACAGGGCCAGTGACTGTGTGCAAGGCAGCAGTTGTTAGCATGGAAAGACAGATTTCAAACAGCTGTAAAAATTCCCTTATTAAGACAAAAATCTGAAAATACACAAAAAATACACGAAGTATTAGCCTGATTTTTCAGCTGAGGCAATAAGACATGGAACTGAACCTATATGCAAAATTTGCTGATTGTTCATGGATGGGAAGTAGGACTTCCTCAGTGTTTGATGAAGAGTCGAGCCCCCAACAGATAATTTACTTCTACTTTGCCATGCTGTGTATTGAAAAAATACTCACAGCATGCCAACTCGACTTGAGGCGTGGCACTGTGTGTCTACCCCCAAAACAGTGGAAAAATGTCATAATGTTAGCAGAGTGGAGTGTGAACCTGTATGCTGTTTGTGTAGCAAATTATCACATAAAGAAATACATCATGAGCTGCTATCACCTTGGGCTAAAAGTAGTAGTAGCAGTCTGAAGCTTGCCTCATTATTTGACACATAGGGCACATTTAATATGAACAATGGGCA
>JANJYP010076887.1:0-15312 GCA_024605115.1 Rastrelliger brachysoma
TAGTAATGTAAACATCCCGTCCACACAATCACTTCCTGCTCCTGTCCTATGACTAAATTAACTGGAGATTTGCCTCTGTGATTTCAGCAGTTTCCCGATGTGGGCGGCAAAAGGACAGCATTGAACACCCCTGTCAACATTATGCAGTTTCCCTCAGAAAGCTCTCGATACTCCATGAGACTATCTGGTTTTGTGTTTTAAATCTTAAAAAAAAAAAAGTCAAATAGACCACGAGAATAATTCAATCACAGCACAACTAGATCTCCTACTGTGTAGAACTACATGCGTAGGTGAACTGATGCAATAAAATGAGAAACTAAGTATGAGTATTGTTCATGAAAATACAAAATGAAACCCTATCCCCCTTAGATACAGATGGTGAGACTAACCACAAGAATCAGAGCAGTAGGGTGCACAGTTATTCCCTCTTAGATTCTCATCCAAACAAGATGTTTTTGATTGTAAGAGGGAGGCAAAACCCTCAATATATTGTGTTGAACTCTCGTTACCCAAAGTTACCTCTATGTTGACTGTGAAATGAAGCCTTTGTAAACTTTGAAATTTTATTACTGTATTATATTACTTTGTATTGAATATTTCAGAAATCTACTGAAATGGATACTTTGATGTAGCCAAAAATCACAAATTTGCCTTGAAATGACTTTATGTTTTATGGCGCTGGGTGGCGTTGATCCTTCCTTTTGCCATATGAGTAATGAAAAAAGGGAAAAAAAAGATCATAGGATGAGAAATGAGGGATTCTGAGGATGAACATACATGTAATTGATATTGAAGAGAGAACATTGTGGATTGGTTAGCTGAAACAGAGTGATTGATAGTTAAACATGGTGTAAAATATAAAAACAATGTATATATGGGACATCAAGCATCTAGGTGCTACCAAACACTGTTACCAAAGAGTTGCATCACACAACCTCTCTAACATAAAGCATCAAAAAAGTAATCTGTGTTTACTTGAGGAATACACCTGTCAGTACATGTCAGTGCACTTACCACAACCCCAATGCTGACTGAATGATTGCATCGATGATTGATAATGAGATTTGAAAAGATCCAGAGAGAAACTGGTTTGCTGTGTGGGCTTACAATTTAACATATACAGTATATTAAAAATATACACACTGTGAAAGAGAGAGAGAGAATCAGCGGGTACTCCAAGAGATGATCCACACATGGCATAAATCCTACAATCTGCATGTGTTCAATGTGAGAAAACAAAAAAAAAAGGAAAAAGAAGGTGTCTTTCCCACCTGTGCATTTCAGACAAGAGACTCGTAATTGTGTATTCCAAATATTTCCAAAACTGTTTGGACATTTTTCTATCTTCTGTTGTATGATATGGTACTGTATGTATGGTATACATATAGTAGTGTAGTATAGTGTATATATAGTATAGTATAGGAATATTAGTAATATTATTATTAATAATAATAATCTGTATAGCAAGGGTTACAGCTATGAACCCTAGAAAGATTCATATTTTTGTTAATGACTGCTTTTGGCAGATAGTAACATAAACTGTATTTCTGAGTACCTTTGGCATTGAAAAGCAAAGCAAAATAACTCATTCTCCCTTGACATGACCCTTCAGTCTTTTACTTGGAACCTGAGTTAGAGAGCTGCACAAGTGATGAGTGTCAAAAAAAAAAAAGAGGAAGTGCACCACCAAGCATTGCAACGCCTTGTGGAAGGAGCATAGTGACATCACTTTCTGGCGTGCACAACTTCACACCTCTGATTTTGTATCAAGCAATAACAGAGTGATATGCGGTGAGAGTAGTCAGTCAGTCAAATCTTCATCAGAAGCTGAATGATAGTGAAATTGAAAAAAGATTTACTGTATTTATATTGACACTTGTTTGAAGATGGTAGCAAGAGATTATGTCTTTATTTTACTCTGGAGAGGTGAACATGAGAGTTTGGAGAAAAAAAGAAAATTCCGGAGAAGACAAGCAGGGTGGGAAAGAGGCAAAAAGTCAAGAGTGGAAGAGTTTGACCGGCAGGAGCAACAGCAATTCAAACAGAGGACGAAAGAGTTGGAGAGACTAAGACAGTATGAGAATGATGAGTGAATGGGGATGGTAGAAGAAGAAAGGTTTTGGCCTGGGAACACCAGCTTCCCTGCGGACCCCGAGTTTGGCTGCTTCGCTCGAGATGACTTCACATAACGCACCTGAATACACAGATTTACACACAACCCTGGCCGGAGCTTCTGAGCCGGAATATTCGACACACTGCCTGCTGACATCACTACAGCTGGTGTGAATTTAGCAGAACTCAGCCTAGGGCTGCCTCTCAGCAACTCAACCCCCCTACACACACATACACACACAAACACCTACACACACCAACTCCCATTATGTGTTCAACCTCTCTCTCACACTCTTTTTGCCTGTTTTGACCCCTGAAAGTTGAGCCGATTATAATAGCTTCCAAGAGCTTAGTGTAGAGGCCAATCTACTGCGATCTATTTGATGTGACAAAAAAAATCTGGATTCAACAAGAGATCACTCATGCCAATCATGTCAACAAGGAACTGAGGACAAAAAGCTGTATATTACGCTCTTCACTTTGTGTAGCTAATGATGTAGATGGAGACAGTTTTTTCCCCTGTCACTGATAATAAAGAAATTGTTTAACTGTTTATATCATTATATCATAATCACCAAAAAGAGAAGTCATCACTCCACCGTCAACCCTAAAGATTGAAATTCTTTCCGATATTTCTCATGCATTATATGGCATCCTGCACCTATCACTTGGACATGTTAAAAGTTAAAATCATTCAGTGAAAATGTTGGCAGGGTATAAGTGCCTCGTTTATAAACAAACTTTATTTTCCTTCCTTCTGTCAGACGTTTTCCACTGCAGGGATGGATGGTTATAATGAGAGTTCCAGCGTCTAGCTATTTTTAAGGTTGGAGACAGGCTGTTATTGCGCTGGAGGTAGCGAGGCCTTTGGGGTGGTGGATTATTCCACAGACCTGCACTCCAGACTTTATGGGCCTGAAAATAACTGTCCTACCTAGCCCTCCCAATGCTCCCCCCGGTAATCACAAAGTGCAGCCATCCATAAATGAATGTGGTATCTGCTTAAACTGTCATCTCACCAATATTAGGTGAACCCAAGTTCAACTATCTACGTCAAGAACTGGGAAAACAGATCCAATGTCTAAAAGCATTCCCCCCCTTTCTAAGAATTTCTTGAGTGGATTTGTTCATTCATGCCGCAATGATATGTGCTTACAACAAAACAGAAGGTGTCAAGCGTCAGTTTCCAAGTGTGCACCTTTAGTGCTTTACCGGACAACCATTTTACCAGGAACCTTCTCCCTCATTCTTTTTCTACTGGTTAGCTCTATTATCAGGACCGTTGACAGCAGGACAGGAGTGCAGGTGACAACTTGAGCATCTGACATACAGAGGGGTCTACATTCCTGCACAGGTATGTCGCTAAATAACTGGTTAATTTTAGTGGCAACAGCGATAGTGAAGATGGCGTAAAATGACTGACTCCTCCTTATGTCCTAGCTATTTTCTTTAGAGTCCCTGAAGTATAGTACAAGAAATGTGGAGTGAAGACCTGCCTGCACACATACCAGCATATATTGGTTGGTATTTTATCAGCTGGGTGAAGAGGACAGATGGTTCTATATAAGTATCTGCCATCATGTATGCTGCACACATTCATGTTTACTGTGAAGTCTGCTGCATACGAGTTTGTTTGCATTTCGATATCACTTGTGGGCTTTTCTAAGGATGATTGCATGTCTTATGTGATAAGTTATAAAAACAGAGATCCTTTGGAATATTGTAGCACATATATTATGCTAAACTATCCGTGCAGTGTATATAAAGCTGCAGAATGCATATTGTATTCACAGACCTTTGAAGAACAGCCAACAATACCTGTTTCAAGTTGCCTAGAACATGCAGGGTGGAAAGTCATGTAACATCCTTACAACTTTCACTTTTGGAATTTGATTTTTTTTTTTTTTTTTTTTTTTTTTTTAATAAACGTGGAAAGTTTTGGAGGAACGTTGAGTCAACAGTCATTCAATGTCTCAATATTTGCTGGGAAAGAATTTATGGCACAGATTTTCACTAGGTCACCATCAGAGGTTGTTAATTTTTTAAAAGACAGATGAGTTACAGCTGGGCACAGTTTATATTATCTTGGATATAGACTACTGGCTCAGATTTTAATCTTTATGATATATTTTTTATCTATCACATCTTTATCGGGTTAGTTGTCATGGGGTGCATTACCTAACCTATGAAAACAGTTGCATACTGCTTTTACTTAAATCTGGGAAAGTTTTGTTTTAGTATGATACCCAAGTTTTTTTTATGGGAATAACTCCGAACTAGGGTCAAATAAAAAAATACCCAAACTAGGAACTAAAATTTGTGTTATTTCAGCCTGTAGTGTAATACTAAATACTGTTCAGTGACAATAACTACAACAAGAATGAGACAAAGGATCTGCACACTGTACAAATAATTCCCAGTAATTTTGATTGAGCAATGCTTAAATATAACAAAGTTCTTCATCAGGCATTGTCAAATCACCATCACAAAGCATAACAAAGAATATATAGACAGAAAACTCATTCATCACTCAGTGATTGTGTTCTGCATGATTGAAAGTCAGTCTACTTTCAAGCTAGACCAATTAAAGCAGAGCTCGCAAGGGGAACGGAGCATGCTTCTGTGAAAAAGGGCAAAGGACTAGAAACAACAAGATACAGAGTATACATATTAGATATATCACATCATAAAAGATGAAATGTCAGTGATTTACTAAGACTTTCTAGGTAAATGCATATGACACAATGTATGAGACTTGTATATTGCTCTTGAATGAGATGTCACTAAATACTAAAGTTCCTATGTACCATAAATCACAAACAACAGTTTAGTAAGGAAGTTACTGTATAGCCTTGACGTTCTCTAAAGCAGGTGTGGTCAGAACATTTACAAAGGTTGACAGGAGAACATGAAACCAGCAGGATATAGTCTGATATAGACTCTTTGAAATCTTTCCAGCTGCCTTGTTGTGCCTATGGCCATCAGACAGGGTGCAACAAAAGCCTTGCTTCTGTGTTTCCTTGCGGGAAATAGCACCTGCTGTTTCTCATTTCAGATGTCATTCACTCGCTAGATTGAAAACCAAACACACCTCATTACTTTAGTTTATTTTGGGAATGCCTTTGGGAGCTTGACCCTTAGTTCCTTGAATGAGGTTCTGATTGTTTAGCTCTCTTTGTTCCACTGGGTGACATAGTTGTCTGGATGCTACTGAACTCTATCTATCACCTCATTTAAACAATTAACAACACCAGTCAAATAAACCTGTTATCTGTGATGGTATGTCAGGGAAGGGTAAAGGTCATGACCTCTACCAAAAATAATTCAAGAGGCCTTAAAGGATAATAATGTTGGGTCACTTTAAAAAAAAAAAATCTGCATCATCTCTTATTTAGCAAATTCCTACACCTTTATTTGAGCATTTAAGAAAACCTCAACAGCAGTGAAAACAATGAATTACACAAGTTGAGAATGCCCCTAAAGTGTCAGTTTAAATGTGTAATCAAAAAAGGATTAAATGGTAAAAGTGAAATTGATGGCAGACCGGATTAGAAAACACTTCAGTCTGTGGTTAATCACATTATGTCAACAGAGCTTCCTTAAGTTTGTTTGAGTCGTGACATAAACAACATAACTGTACAATTACACGTCTGGCTTATTACCACCTAATCAACATGCTGCTTTATTTTTTGCCATCTATGACAAGAAAGACATTCTTCTAGTTTGTATGTGGAAGTAGTAATTTAAACAAACAGTGATTGGGCAAAGACCCTCTTCCACTGGCATCTGTTCTGGGTTAGGAGTGCAATACAGCGCCTCCTTTTAAAGGATTAGACTAGCACAAGAGAAAGGAAGTTGAAAGTTTTTATTTTTATTCTTCATGTTTTTTTTTACATAAGATTTTATAAGATAATAAATAATGTGTTACAAAGCAGTATTTGAATTCACATTTCTACATGATAGCAATAACAGTTACACAATGCATTGATTGATACACTGATTTATCTATCCTTTTTGACATGTATACATTTTATTTTAATGTAAGAAACATTCTATAATCTATTATATAAAAAAAGAGGGAAAACATACTGGTGGTATTTATGAAGAGGTGTCCTTTGAGCTGAATGACAATATCTCTACATGCTGTTGTTTATCAGATATGATGTTTACCATGGTCATTATCTTAGTTTCCAGGGATCCACAAGAAAACAGTGGAAAACAGCTTCCCAAGCGGGTCAGTGAAAATACTCAGAAAAACAGGAAGGGAGCTGTCAATGCAAAAAAAAAAAAAAAAAAAAAAAAAAAAAAGTGAGAGAATTTAATATGCTCAATATGTGCATGAATACAGACACTAAATGGCATGAAGAACACAGAAAAGGCTTGGATCAGCTGCTACTCTGGATTGCAAGGCGTTTCAAGCTTGGCGCTCTTCCTCAGGCAGCATCGAGAGGTTTATGCTGACGTGTCTCCAGAAATAGAGAAAAGCCAGGAAATCACGCAGTAAATACGTCATATTTGAAACTGTGTATGCACAACAATAATGGGATGGTCACATTACTGATAAAGAGTATTTGATTTCAAGCTTAGTGATATATTAAACATAAAAACAATATACAATATGCTATATGTCAATATATATCAATGTATAAAATCAGAAAGAAACAAGATAGATCTTATTCCTTGCTAGGATGAGTAGATACTGTTCCCAGGCTGAATATATGTCTAGTCTCCATTTGTAAAAGACGGAAATCAAGATCACCACCTCTGTTCATGGGTGTAATGAGTTCAGTAGACCATAACATCAGATCAGTGGAGGAGATTCCCTTGTTATCCAACAAGGGAATCTCTTCCACTGATCCTTCCTCATTTTTTCTGAGCAGTATCATAAGTAAGTATGCTATGTTTGCTTATACTAAAATAAGAGCACTTAACGCAAAGTACTGCTGAGTGGCTGAGAGTTTTGAAGATTTTTGGTCCTAAATGGAAATATTGGACAGATTCACGTGCTTCACTGATGATGGCACTAAAATAAAGGCAGGGGATCACCAAAATCTCACTGTGTTAGTTCATGGAGGACACAGAAGTAATCAGTACACTGATTGAATCAGTATCCCTTATCAGTCACACACCAATCACAGCCATTGTCACAAGCCGGTTCATTTAAATATGACTCCATCCTATACTGTTTCCTGCAACACCAATGACTCACATTGCTGCTGGCAAAACTCAGGATCATGTTAGGTCAATCTAGGATTGAATGTCTTGCTTTAGGTCCAATCTGAATAGGTCTTCTGCACTGTGCTCCCTGTTTTAGTTTAGCATGCTGCTGTCTAACAAGTGCAAAGCAAAAGTGTTCCTGACTGAAACATGCATGTGTATTCATAAATGTCTCAAATGGCAGCATTATGGCAACACTACAACATTACCAGTTGAGTTGGACTTTGTAGTACTTCATATGAATAACACTCCCAGTATTTTCTGTTTGTACCTCAATTGTTTAGTAAAGACTCAAATGTGCCCTCCCTCCAAAATATCCATCTGGTAAAACCTCTGACCCATTAACAAATGCTCAAGCAAAAGGTCAAAGTCAGCAGGATTTAATACATTTCTGTGTAAAATTACATATCAGTTTGCCAAAGTATTTCAGTCTTGACCAAGATGGTGGGCAGACTGATGGAGGTGGTGTAAAAGTACACATTTTATCCTTTGAAAAAAATCATCTGTACTTCTGTCTCATCTCCATGCAGCTGTTATAATTGTGTATTCTCGCTGAAGTGAATAACCTTAGTGTCAGCTCATTCAAATTTCCGCTGGAAGACTATTAGAGACTCTGCAGTAATCCCATTTTACCCCTGGCCTGGCTTTGCTTCACCGGCCTCCAATCAAACTTAGGAGAGAACTTAAAATCATTCTCATCAGGAAATGCTGATCCTTTATGAGTCCATTGGGCCCCTTGAGGTCTCAATTAGTTGCACTGCACTCAAAGCTCTGCAATCCAAGTGACCACTGTTCTGGTTACTCTGGGCGAATTTGAATGGATGATAAATCTCAAACAGAACACTTTTATTTTCCAATCAGACTTTTTATTGATGACTTATTTTCTCCCCTTTTGTATCATTCTCACATCCCACATCCTGCTATATATCTTTTTTCTTTTTTTTAATCTTAGTTTAAAGTTCCAAACATTGTGTTCTATGCATGATCCGTTTGTATATATAAGGATACACTGCTCAAATGATGTGGTCCCAAAATCCTTGCAGGCTATCTTTGATCTTTTTTCCATCTATCAGTCATTTACTTAAAGTGCTTTCCTAGCTAAGTGTCAAAGTAGACATGAGTTAGTTGTTCAGAGAGTACACATGTGCAACCGATCTGTTCTTGCCCTACTTGGGTAGGAAGGTAGAAGAAATTTGACCAGGAGAGAAGAAGGAGGTACTTACATCACTGGAAAATGAGTGGTGTGAAACTGTTTAACAATTTCATAATTTCATAAACAGACAAGATAATCCCTCACAGCGCAAGGTAATCAGGTCACAAACCAACCGCATAGTGCACTGTTGAGCAAAAGGAATGTCAGACAAACACAGGTGGTTTCCATTCCAACTTTCCAGCTGAGGAGAGGAACGGAATTATATCTACAATTTCAGCAGCAAAAGACACAAATTTATATGAGATGATGAAATATAATTAAATCAAGGTGGGGTGGAGGGGTGGGGGGTTGGTTCCTTGCATAGCTATCAAATTATTATATTACACGTGATGATATTTACTGTTCTAGCTTGCCGTTTAACTTTTCTTCCAAACACATCACTTCAACAGTGTCATTAAGGGCAAAGTTCTCATTATCAACATATTAATGGCAGTAAAAAATGTTTCACAGTATTCCTGGTATTCAAAATATTATTATTTAATGTATTATGCAGAGCACACAAGGTCCCTTTATTAAAATATAAAATGAAACCATGGAGCTCTGTAATAAGAGATAGCTTTGCTTACTCGTTGCCATAGAAGCAGAGGAAGCAGCCTCCGTTTAACAGGAGACCCCGTGGCACGAATACACGTAGAGGCGTCACTGACTGTTTGTGTAGCTAATTGGTTAGGTAATCATAACAAGCTATTAATCTGGTATTACAATATGTATTTCCTTCTCCACAATGTATTTTCAAGGGTTGCTGGGGATAATTGCTGTCTGTAGTCTGTGAATGACTTTTGCAGAAGCTGAAATATCCTGACAACAACCTGGTTCCTTCCCGTTAAAACATAAAATGAACATGTCTCCAAAGAGCCACAAAGCAATTGGTTTGACTTTTCTCTGGCACATGAATGTATCAGAATAAGGAGTGGCTGATTAAAGCCATATCTCTCTTGTGTGGTGATGAAGTGTGCAGCTGGGTGATAATAATGTTGAAATTAATCACTATGGTAGACTTGACTTAACTGTCTTATAATAGGGATTTCTGTAATGCATCTATTGGGGATTTCAGTGACACTAAACAGAATTTTATGAATGTCACTACATTTTCCCTGGTGTATTGTTGAGCAGTCTACTTGGCAAGAAGTTTTTTTTTTAAACTGCAGATATTTGCATGGTTTAACTATTCATTTTTTGCTATATAGCATGTACTGAAAGTCTGACATTCATTTGAATCATGTAGTGTTGTACTAGCAGATTTGGTGGGTTTGTGTTTCAAAGGAGTGAGGCCTAGTCCAGTGCAGTTGTTTTTTTTATTTTTGTTTTTTCTTTGAATCCCCATTCCAGTGTGAAATTGTCCCTTAAATCATACTTGTTTAGTGGGAATCACTAATGGGAGATTACTTATGCAGGTGGATTTTCAATGGGAAATATGACAGTGGCTTTTTGTGATTTTCTGATATTTATACACTGTTATAATGCTCGCTGCAAGTCAAAATCCCAGGCTTAAGTCTTCTCTGAACACTTTATTTGCAATGGCATCACTATGAAGATGTTTGACTCATGCTGACAGGTCATCTGTTCAATAGTTTTTGTGGCAAAGGTTATTGTTTCCATTGTCCAATTGGATATTATGGATTTTATTTTGGCTTACGGATGTATTTGAGAAGTTTATATTTGGGGTAAATAACAAGAATACGAAGTGAAATCATATTGTTTAATGTTTGTTTGCATAGCCTCCAAAACTGCAGAGAGGCAGGCCCAGGAGCTAACCAATCAGCACAGAGTAGGCTCATCAGGAGGGGGGACTTAAAGATACAGGAGCTAAAACAGTCTGTTTAAGACAGAGACATTAAATTAAATGGCTGCATGAAGAGTGAGTGTAAGATAGAAAAAAAAAAAAAGATTTTCCAGTAAAGCCTCAGAAAAAGAAAAAAAAAAGACCTGGAAATGTGCATGATGCATCTACTTCGCAAATTTTGGCCACCTTTATCTGCACTGCTAAGATGACACAGATTTAGTTGGGATGTTTCCATTGGCTCTTTTGGCGGCACCGAGTCAAACCATGCTGCGTTGGTTTGCATTTCCATTACCAATTTAAATGTGCCGAGTTGTGTCAAGTCGTGGCTCACATTGACCATCTCCAGCGTTCGGCGTGATTCTCCAAGTGGTTTGGGGTGACGTCTTGCTGACACCCCTTTTGGCCAATTCTACCCCTCAAACAAGCATATGTTGTAAGACTCAGCTCATGTCTTTGCTAGAGACTGCAGAGAAAGTCATTTTTAAAAGTCCTTCAGTTCTCAGAACTTTAATAGCTTCTAAGTGAATCTGTGTGGTTTGGAGTTTACTTTCACTCCTGGATTTCTGTTTGTACTTTGTATCTCTATTTGTTTTAGCATTTCATGATTACTTTTTAGCCATATACAGTAGGACCATGTTAAGTTACTGCTGATGAAAACGTGTCTTGTTGCTGCTGCTTCATATTAAAAGATTTTTGCCAGCAAACTAACGGAAGTTCTTTTATTGTAAGGAATTTATGGGAAATAAAATGTGTTTATCCACCATTTTACAGCTGTGAATTTGACCAGCAGTCACAGTCATGATGTATACAGCTTCCTGCTTTTGACTCAAGACAAGCGCATCATTATTTAAAGACACACTTTCAAGTGGATAGGCCTGTTGTAACGGGGATCCAAATCCCTGCTGTGCTGGGCTGATGTGCCGAGTCAAGCCATGCCAGCACATGTGTATGGAAAAGGCTTAATAGTGTATTACCGATGATGTAATATTGAATTATGTACTATCTAACCCCGTAATGCTCTCCCTGCTTGAAAAGAACATTTATGCACAAATTTACTTTGAATAAATACAGTTTGAAAAACCAGACATGAAACAATTTAAAAGAGAAAAATGGACAACTCCCAACACTCTTAATGTATTCTCAATAGACCATAGCTACGTGATAAAGAGGTTTAAACTAGACTTAATTTACTGAGTTGTTCTCCATTTTAAAGTATGGGTTTGGATTTTTACAATTTTTACAATACTCATATACCAATATTAACATTTAATGAGTGGCTGGTTGCTCTTAAGTGATGCAACTACATAGTAAAAAAAGGGACAAAATCCAGAGCCGTTCAGTGCAAAAATGCAATCTAAATCTCAGATGGAGCAAATATGAGGCTTCAGCAGCCTAAGTTAGACAAATTCTGGCCCTGGAAGTTGTGTTGGTTTATTGCTGGTCTTGTGTCAAGGTCTGTTTCCCCTTCAAATAATGTTTCCCCATGTGTTTCCTGTAGCAATGGGGTTAGGTCCTTTTGTTTGTTAAGGTTAGGCGTCACTGGGATTAGGGCTAAGGTTCAGTTAAAGGTAAGGGGAAACCTAGATATAAATACCAGGAAGTATTGATCTGGCGTGGCTCAAAAAGAAACCGCAGACCCAAATCCTTTTGAAAAGAAAGGAAGACATCCCCTTCCTTGAGTCATATGAGCTGAGGTTGAATCCATTAAGGCAGGAATCCAAGATTGCAGATTTTGTCTTCTACCTGTTAAGAAGTAGAGGAGCACTCACATATTTATCTGCACATTCCCACTGCAGTTACAGACCATGAAGTCATAAATGTTGGGCTTAACAGTAAACATCGACTCATGCAAACATGATGAAAGTTGTTGATGAATGTCATCGACCTTGAGATGTAGAATGTGTAAATAAGCTATTATAACGTACCGTCATTCACATGAGTAGGCAATAACTTCTTGGGCAAAATGGAGAGGAATAATTATTACTTCAATCAATTAATCAAAATGTTTTTGGTCTCACATATGAAAGAAAACAAACTTTTCTAATTTTGGAGCATGAATCTCACAACAGCAGCAACCTTCATTTAAATCATTGTAAAAAAAACAAATCCTTAAAAACCCAATGAAACAAATATCCCTGAGTAAGACATGCCAAAGTTGGGTCTTATGTGCACGTATCAAAGTTTCACAAATAAACTTAATGAAATTTTAAAATTACCAAAACTATAAAAACTATTATGATATTCCCTAGCTAGATTAATTGAAGGACTATTGACATAATCACAACTTTAAAACTGGCAGTGTTTCATGACAATTTTGTTATACAAACTTCTGTTTCTGCTCCAACCTAATTAGAGGAGTCAGAGTTTTCTGATTAAAACGAAGCCCGTGCCAGGATTGCAGGTCTTACATCATGAAAGTATTATGCCGCAGAGAAACCTTTGGAGGGATTCAGATGGATTTAGTACGTAATCTAAGATCAGTTTCACTTCATTGGCAAGAAATGGATAATTAGTATATATTTCTCATGTAATGGTTTACAATGAATACAGTCATCTGTTCCCATCCCAATCAAGTGGCATAAACAACAAACCAAATACTGTAAATGTCACTTATACAAAGCCTTTAATGTAATTTTATGTTAGATTAACATTATTAAATGTGTCAGGACAATTTAAATGATGAGTGACAAGGTGATCTTCTCTTCTTAAAGGGGAACTATTACACTTTACCTTATTTTCATTTTCCTATATATTAATAATATTACAGTGTTGGATGTTCATATTGAATGTGACAAACATATATAGAGGTCATTCGTGCGAGCAAAAAGGATTGTCATTAAATTGTTCTGAACGCTTAGTTTCCAGTGGAGTATTTTTTGTTTGTTTTTGTTTTTGTTTTTTACTTTCAAACCTAAACCAGTGTCGGATATACAAGTTTACTGCTCCGCTCCAACAGTATGGTGT
Organism: Rastrelliger brachysoma; assembly: GCA_024605115.1. Taxonomy (NCBI): domain Eukaryota; kingdom Metazoa; phylum Chordata; class Actinopteri; order Scombriformes; family Scombridae; genus Rastrelliger; species Rastrelliger brachysoma. The sequence continues at coordinate 13,290 of JANJYP010076887.1, forward strand.
TTTTCCATTTTTTCGGCATTAGTCACACCGAGCAATGACCCAAGTCAAGTTGGCACACATTATTTTTCCATTAGATAAGCATAAGTAAAATAAGCAGTTTACCTATTGGAGGCGTGCTGGTCATCTGCAGTTCTTCATTAAACATCATCACCACTGTGGCTGTTTCTGCTTGTGTTATTCCTTCCTGCATTATTTCCAACTGATTCAATGAACAATTAGCTCCAAATATCTCCATGTGTTGTTTTGCTGACCAGATTTTAGTGCTCTGCTAATTTGGTGAGAAACATGTTTAATTTACTGTAAATTCGCAACATAACAGTCTCCAATTATATATTTAAAAGCTTTTAACATGAAGCAGTAAAGCAAATGTTGGGTTTGCATGGACGATAACTTAACACAACTCAAATATGGCTGTCCCTTTGTAGGTTTTCAGAAAGGTGGACAATCAAAATGGAGTGGACTCATTAGAATGGGGGCTTAACAGTGGCTTGACAGGGGCTCATACTGCCTGTTACGACACAGAGGCTGAACTGAGAGTCTGCATAAAGGGCCAGTATAAAGTAAATAAGAAGGTTATCTATGAATCACACAAAGCTACCCTCTCAGAATAACAAGACCATGTCAAAAATTGTATGTATATGCATGGACCAGTGTGTGAAAATGTAGCCAATTTGATACAGGGATACTGTTTGTCTATAATTTTCATTTTCATTTTTTCCAGTGGTGGTGGTTCCAGTAGTTTTGCACTGAAGTAGCACATCACCTGACATGGTTAAGCAAGATTTGCATCAAAAATAGGGAGATAAGGATTTTCCATTTGATTTTGATTTGAACTTAAATGACATCTTATAATAGTCATTCTAATTATCTCTTAACTTCCCCCAGTGTTTCATCTGTTTATGTGCGGATGTCTGTTGTTTTCCTAAGACTCAATCTGTATGCAGTGTTTTTTCAGAATGGTTGTAATTTGGGGTGCTTTAACTGCCTCCCTCCCCTATGCCTCGCGGTGCATAGAAAGCTGTTTTCTCTCCTTCACTGTGAACTTGTACTGTTTGTCCCTGCTTGTATGCAGCCAAAGCCGCACAAACCAATGTTAGAGACTTTTAAAGTGCAGTAGCCTCAGGTGCACCACGACCAGGTGGGCTGCCGACATCATCCCAGAGTGACATGACGCGGTCAGCCGCAACAATTCCTCCTCCCAACAGTTGTGCAATCATGTCAAGGGACTTCCAAGTCCATAGTCAGGTAGGGCAACTGCTGGCTCAGCTGCAATGTGCTCCCAGCGTGCGATAAATTTAAGCATCCCCTGAGAATGCAATACAAAACTGTTTGCGCTGATTCATTTTGAAGGTTGGCTGATCAATGGTGCAGCTTCATGATTCAGTGCTCAGTGGGTGAGACAATCAGCGACAGACATTCAAGTGTGTAGGTCTGGCTCCGCTGTTGTAGTCCAGCCAAAAAAATAAAGCCGGAAATGACATAAGTCTCCTTTAAGCTTCTTATAGTCCAGAATTAGAACACTTATGTAATGTGTTTGAGTAATTTTTTAAAAAATGTCTGCTTATATGAAAAGAAAAAAAATATGACCAACTGCAGAAAATTACCCAGCTTTGGGTTCATGAACTAAAATGATTTCACTGTATTTCTGTAGGAAATGTAACTTGTGAACATGTTAGATCTTTATTTCTCATAGTTCATATCCCACTCATACAGAAATTACATTTAATTGTATTTGTGAGTTAGTGACTAAGCATGTATCACATTAGTGTTTCCCATCATACTCACACAAGCATCCTTTCAGTAACAATGACAACAAGTAATACGTCAAACTGAATGCAGCCAAGTGAGACTAATACAGGAACACAATAGCAGTAACAACTTTATAAAAGGAAGTCCTGTGATTGGTTGCACTACAAAATAAATCACGTTCTCTTACTTTATCATCGGAAATCCCCCACTGAGCATGATAACGGCGTGCTCTGCTAAGAAAAACAAAACAAATCAAAATAAAAGAAGACAAAAC
>JANJYP010077032.1:0-12318 GCA_024605115.1 Rastrelliger brachysoma
AAGTACATTTAATTTACTAATTTCTAGAAATACTTAAAAAAATACTACTAAGTGATTGATACCATGATACTTTTATGTTGAGTGTCTTTTCCATAGAATCTAAACTTTTGTGGGATTGAAAGACCGCTAATTAACAAATACATAGTATTATTATAAGTAATATAATGAGTGTTGCAATCTACTCCATCTACACTGATAATTTTTACTGCAAATCACCATCTGTTACAGCTACATCTGAGGGCACATAAACAGTTACAGGGGTGGGGATCATTTATTTATCCACATACTTTTCAGAAGGGAACTATTTCAAGAGCAAAAATTCTAAATAATTTTAGGTGGTTTCTAGTAAAAATACATTTCAGCTCCTTCTTTGTCAGTCACATTGTATATAGATATATCCAACACAGTGGCATGCATGACACAACTACAGAACAAAAAATTCATCACTTTTTAAGCATCAGTAGACACTGCCCATTGCATTAACACACCATAGAAATGTCACATTTCTGATGTGGTTGTGTCTGTGCAACAAAGCATCAAAGAGTTTTGACCCTGGAGAAAACTAACAACCCATCTGTCCACCATCATCATTAGTATTGAGTGAAAAATAATGACTTTACTTTATTGAGTGAAATTCCACTAACCTTTATCTTCTGGGCAACTGTGTGGCCTCGAGACTGTCCTACCAACTAGAGCAGTGGTTCCCAACCTTTTTATAACTGCGGNAACAACAAAGGACTCAAAAATTACAGATGGTGAGTCCAAGGTCAGTCACAATCTCTGACAATATCAAACGCATTATACTGTGCACTTTGCAAAGTTATAGGGAAATATTTGCAGGGCAGGCTTTACAATGTTTGAAGGTTTCTATTTGTAAGTATATCTACAGGGCCAACAGCATAACCCAATGATTGGTTTCATTTGTATGAAAATGTAATTTAAATACATTCATTCTGACAGTAAATAACAAATATTTTAAAAAAGAGCCATGTGAATCTCTTGTACGTGTGGAGTCAAGCCACATGATTTGGACAAAATCAAAGACATTTATCTCAATTTTGGCTTTAACATGAATTACTTTTGACTTCACTTTGATCCAAGGGTTTAAGTGTAGTGACTATTGCATACTGTACACATTATAAATCCCTCTGAAGCACTTTTTTATAGGGCATAATGGGGCTATCCTATATTTAAAATAGGACTTGACTTGAAATAACTTGAGGTCCTCTTTGAACCCAAATATTAAAATTTTTGTCATCAAAAATTGTAAGGTGAACACTCTTAATTTTTCTATCAATTGAGGAGGCAGAGGATACTTTGGATTAGAAAGATGTGGCAAAACAAATGACAAAATATGTAAGACATTTGGATCAAAATTCACAAAGAGATTTCAAACATTACAAACATGAAACCAGCCCCAATCACAGTCAGCATGTTAATAAAGTATCTGCATCCTTATATATGTCTGTCAAAATCAATAAACAAATCAATAAACAGCCATCAGTGTCTAGTTAGCTATGTCAATGTTTGCTTTGGGAACCAGCAGTAAAGTTACGCTAGCACTGCTTCATATGGCCTAAGCTCTAACCACTGCTCCACCAAGCGAGTCCATATAAGTGGTTCTTGCATGAGTTTGAGCCACTGCTGCTTTTAACCATTGTGATTAAAAATTGCATTTTAAGATGCTGAATACAAGTTTCCAAGTGGTTACCATACCTGGAACAGTGACAAACTTGTTTTTTTTTCACAAGACAGCTGCAAGATCAAGTTATTGCACCCTACAAGCAAGAACAGTTGTATAGTACATAGAGCATGTCAGGCCTTACCTCTTGTTGCTGGTTGTAACAGGGACCCTCCAACCCTTGATTTGACTGAGCTCAGGGTCAGCCACATCAATGAGCAAGGGCAGACGTGGCATCCATACACTCATCTCTAGCTGGGTACTCAAGAAACCATAGGTAAAGTTGAGCATCACCCTGCTCTTCCCTCTTGTCTCCCTCCCATTTACATACACGTAATCACAGCGTTCTGATACCTAAGCATGACAGAGGAGAAAAAAGAGATAGGGTTAAGGTGAATGACGGGTTTATATGTGATATCCTGGGTTTGGCCCAAAACAGTCAGAATGCAACCCTTTCTTTCTAGTCTGTCACATGCTTAACTTCATTTTGACCCAATAACCACCACCACCACCACCACCACCACCAAAATGAGTTATTTTAAAACTTTAGAGTCACTGGAATAAAGGTGGATCAAAAATTGTCAAGTTTTTCTATAAAGCAAATAGTAAATGGATAAGAATGTTTTAACAAGGTACACAAAAAAGAGGAGAGAGTGAACACAAGCATCAACACATATACACTATAAACACACAAACACTTTTTTTTTTTCATTTCATACTACCTCCAAAGTCTGGGAATCACACCATGTTCCTGTTCATGTCATGTAAATTCACAACTGCGGCCTCTATGAAACTGTTAGTGAATATAAATTAGCTGTCTTTACGACTGTTCCTGTAGTGCAGTACTGTAGGTGGGAGCGCTGTAGTCCCTACTGCAGGGAGAGCAATGAGGTGAGACACAGCAGTTGGTGTGTTTTATTTAAGATTGGAGGCCTATCTCCACTGCCGCCTCACTTATCTTAACAAACCAGTGGCTCCACAGAGGTAATTGGAGAGCACTAGACTGGAGAATAGAGTGTAGCACTGGAGAGAGGGAAGTGAAAATAGGGAGGTGGATAAAGTGAGGAAAAAGCAGAGGGAGGAATGACTTTCAAGGTAAGTCAACTTGAACTGCGGTGAAATGCGGTGGAAGTCAGCGTGTGAAGACCTTTTCCCAACAGGCCCAACTATTTGGATTTAAACCTGTGATGTCTTGTGCAGCTCTCCGCTGCATCAAATATACTGTGGCTTCAATGAATACTCCAAAAGTAAACTCCCCTAAACTAAAACCATCCTTATTAAGAATGTTAAAAGTTACACCTTGGTAACTGAATGGTTACTGTGCATGCTACTGTAAATAATGGCAGTGTCCCTGATTCCGCTCCTGCAAAAGACCTCTGCTGCATGTCATTCCCCTCTCTCTCTGTCCATGCTTCCTGTCGGTCTCTATGCCATTTTTTTTCTAAAGCTAGTTAAAAAGTCAGTATTTTAAATGATTGTTTTTTTTTTTACTTTATTAGGGGAAATATGACATCCAACAAAATGTATGCACCTCAACAATAATTCAAATAATATTTCATTAACTTTACTTTACTTCCCCTTTATCCTTTGGTGACAGTCTCCTGTCTTCATGCATCACTGTGTAAAGCAATGCAAACAAAAGAATTTTGTGGTACAGAAAAGAGGGCACAGACTGACAATGTTGTAACATCAATTGTTTTACAAGTTTTACTTGACTGAATGTTTAATCTGCAGTTCCAGCATGCCAGTATTTGCCATTAATTTCTGGATTTCTGAAAATCGACTATTGTATCTACTGAAAAATCCTAGATTTATCATAGTGAAAGGCATATTTGTTACTTTTTGTTATATTATTTTGAGAAAATGCCATCAAATTGTTCTTTGTTCACATTTAAAATGAACATATTTATTTAACTCTGTATTTTAGCAAGTCATCCCACTGAAATGCAGAGCTCTTTTTCAAAACAACAAACCATATACTCTATAAGAGTACATACAAAAATTTTAAATACACAGATAAAAGATATTTACATGTAAAATTCAAAATACTCAAGATTAATTTTTTGAAAGGAAATTTTTTGAAGGAAATGAAAGATATTCATTTCAAAATGTGATGTAATTCATTTAATTTACGCAGATTATAATGCTTTCCAATTTTTTCTGTTTGAACATGCAGAATATATGTATCACACAACCAAAGCAGGATTCAGCTTATTGAACTTTGTACAGTGATGAATTCCAAATGTCAATGGCTGCAGGAGGTAGAAGATTATAATCTTGAATACAACTGGAAAAATACAACTAAGAACTGTAAAATGGTGCACGTCAGGATTAGGTTGCGACCAATACAGCTCTTAAAGAGTAAATATTATACTTATAATCATTTACTGGTGTTGCACCATCTTGCTGGATAGATCATTTCTATCACTTCAGATCACTGCTTGTTCCCCATAACAACAAATGCTTATTTACTTATTACGATATTGTTAGTATGTCTAAGAAAAAGAGCTCAAGCATTCAAACACTGTATGGAAATCAATCCTTATTAGAGAGTCAGCCAGTGGAAGTTATAAAAAAGATAGTCTTTTTTAACTTCATCTGGTTGATGGCGTTGCTCTAAGAGGGGTCAGTGACCGTAGAAAGCATAAGAGCCCATTCAGAGACACAATTGTAACTGGATTAAGTTCCTCTACTGAAACGGAAAATCATTACAAGCGTGATCTCTTCCTCTCCCTCTATCTCACTCTCTTAAACTTATAGACTTAAAACACTGCCTCACACTTGGAAAGCTGTTGGCTAGTGTGTTGTCAAATGAGAAAAAAAGTCAATTTATTCATCTGTGGTTCTTTTTTACTGTCTCCCTCTCTCTCTCTCTCTCTCTCTCTCTCTCTCTCTCTCTCTCTCTCTCTCACACTCTCTCTNCTGTCCTAGTAACATATCCATTACACAAAGGTCAAACCACTGTGCTTATGGATTGAATGGTGGGATCATGAGCTCAGTCTTTAATGCCGTATGAAGGAGGCTGCTTTTATCCATGATTCTAATACACACACACACACACACACACACACACACACACACACACACACACACACNACACACACACACACACACATAGTGGGACCTGTTGAGTGCGATGGCACAGTGACAGTAGAATGCCATCTTATATTTTATTGCCTCCAAATTCAATTTAAAAAGGAGACCTGATTTGTATGCAAAAGATCTACTGAATTCACAATTGTATTGACATATAAGAGAAACAAATGCTGCAGTGGGATTATGAGCAAAGTTATGTTTTGCTTTGTTTAAAATACCTTAAAGGGATTGTATTTCATATGTGAATATTGTAGGTCTTGCATACAGCTGATTTAAAATGTATATGCCATGCGTCATTAATGCATGGCAAATATCTACAAGTCGACCCAGCATAATTGGCATGGGGGGTATGGGGTGTATATTTTTTCCATATTGTGCAGATATATGCAGAATCAAAACTTGTTTGGGCCTGAGGTTGTAATGGCTTACCATGAGTACATCTTCGTCTGTAGATCTGCAACTTGTGTAGTTGGTTACATCAGTGACTGAGCCATCAGCCTCCACAGCAAGAGTTTTCACAGGGACTGACACCATTTTACCTGTCAGCACTGCTGTGTTCAAGATGTCAGTGTTCTATGCAGAAAGAAGGGAAGAGAGCGGGTTAGTCATCTGGACTGGTACAATGTCATAATGTTATTTGCAAGGAGACTGAAGGATAGTGAGTTTGGAGGGAGATTTTACTGCTTCACAAGAGCAGGTCAAACTTGCAGATGATTTACTTATCATCTTGTCTTTCAAGGTTGAAGCTCAATTAACAGATGTCTGAGGGATTCAGTAATGCTTTGGGTTTTTTCTTTTTTTTGTTTCCAAAGACGAAAGACTGCTCTGACTGAATCATCAAACATCCAGTCCACTTACTTAAGCAAGTTCCAAATAATAATGTGGAGTTATGGATATATTTTCTAGGTTCCTACAATGCTGAATAAGGTGTATTTTCCTGTCTTTGAGGGTAGCTGCTGCTACCCAGTATCTGAGCAAAACTATACATCAACTTTAACTTCATATCATTATGTATTCATGTTCAGTATACCTTCAATCTGCACACAGAGACATAAAAAGGCTTGTCTATTTATTGTAAGGGTGAAAGCAGAACAGCACTGTGGGATTCATCATACAACTCTTTCAGGAAGCAAGGCTTTGATATATTTGCTTTATTGCTGTTCCATTTTAAAGCCATGGTACATGACAAACTTGTCTAAATGTCCTGCTGGACTAATACATTATACAATGCAATCACCACTATTTGTACAGGCAGAGGGGTGACAGACATAGAGTGGATGTTAGCAAGACTAACACAGATTAAAACACCCCACAGGCAGGCAAATTTGATTCATTTAAATCACGCTGATGCAAAACTGACACACAACATGGACGAATAAACTAAAACAGCAACTGTGTGTGTGTGTTTCTCTCTCTCTCTCTCTCTCTCTCACAGACAAACACACAAATGCACACATAGACACACACCTGGATGAAAATAAGTCCTTTACTGTACTGTACACTTTTACTCTCACTGCATCTAGACTTGATTACATTTCTAATCTTCCAACCCATTTCCCCACCTTGTACTCGACATCTATGTCAGTGCTTAGCAGCAGCTTAGACCATGGTCTTACATAGACTATGTAAGTTGTCGTCAAGCCTGATGTAGCTGAAATGTTTACACTTTAACTCATCCTTGAACATGGATTTACAACTACTTTCCAGTTAAGATCTCTGATAATATCTTTTTAATCTATTATAGGTGGTGGCAGTGTGTAAGAAGCTCTGGGTGATCAGTGGTTTTTTGTTTTTTTTTTAACCCCTGTCTTGACCATGTTTGCAGACTAAAGCATCAAGCAACACTCGGCAGATGTTCCCTGGCAGATTCGCATTCTGTCAGCTTGACAGCTGCTGACCGCAATTTCAAAAGGACATGCTCTAGTTCAGACTGCGACACTGACCCAAACATAAGCCACTGGATCAGGGGAAGCACAAAATCAGAAAGCAATATCAGTGCTCTGCGGTGCTGGTTGTGCCACGCTGAGAGATCTTGACGTCCAATATTTCAAGAAGCTCAACAGTAATCTGGCTTGCAGTGATCAAGTTCAGCTCAAGTAGTTCAGCTGTTTTATTTTTTTTTGAATTCTGAAAACTGTATTATTTACACTCTACGGTAAGCCTTGATATTGTTCATTCATTTATTCATTCATTCACTCATACACCAACTTGTTAAGTCAGTGGGTCTGCTATAATGCCAGTGCCAAATCCTTTATGTGTTGATATGCAAGGCAGACAAACACCATTAATGTCAGGAGAGCATGCACACAGCAGAAAGGCCAGAAATTCTAACACACAGCCTTCTTTGCTATTAATCAACATCTTGCCAACAGTACTCAACAACCTCCCCCAATAACCCTGTATGGACTCAGTCCTCCTGAATGTGTCACAAGTGTTTGGTTGTCTGATGGTGTTTGTGCTTGTGTGTGTCCATATTTTGGTGGTGTTTCTCTCTCTCATGTTGTTCAGTGTTGGTGATGTTTTTCTTGTTTCTGTAACAGTTTGTGAAAACAAATTCCCCTCATGGGATAATAAAGGCAATCTATATATCTTGCCACTATGCTTTTTTTCTCACTTTCCTTGTGAGAAAAGTGTGTAAAATGTCTAATGCAATTCATTTATGTATAAAGCATGAGTTAATTTTCCTGCAGCTTTAACTATTTACATCTTTGGTGTTAGTGAGTCACATGTGACAGTAGTTTGCTCAGCCACAGCCTGCTCATGAAACAGGTCTATTCACTTTACTGTTTCAGAGGGATTTATTTTTTCTTCTCATGTGAATCCTGTAACTGACTGAGATGAAACATATTTGCTCCCCAACCAAAACTTGTCTGATTTATGTTGACTATTGTACCATGAAATAGCCTACTGAATCTCTGTCAAAGACAGACATGGATCTACCTTGTAGTTTCTGGTGGCTGTCCCAAGGTGCAGAGGTTTTTGAGAGGAAAATATGTGATAGTGAGGAATCTCAGTAAGTATGAAAAATATATTTAGTGTAGGTATGCATTAAATTATGCATTCATTACTCTAACACTTTGAAACCTTTTTAACACTACAGTGCAGACCTGTAACATTTTGCAGTGGAGAAAAAGACTAATAATGCATTTGTGACAAAAGTGACTTTCTGATGACACAGCATTAATCAAAAGTTGACTATTTAACTTTTTTGAAAGTGATTAGCTAATAATGACTTTAAAAGATAATAATCTTCACCCCCTATTTTGTATATTAACACTATATTTTATGACCTGAATGTGAAATACACATTTTTATATCTAGTTGCAAGTATTGAGTCCAGTGTTGATTAAACACAAGTTTGTGCTTACAACTTAGATCAGTGAAGTCTGTAGATGAGAGAAACACAGTTTTGAGACAATTGGATCAACACAAAACCTGACATTTTTAGAGCAGAAGACCATTTGAGCAAAGATGCAGATGACTCTTAAGATTAAAATAATGCAAGAATTCTGATTATAGGTCAAACTGCATGAGTTGATTCTGGAAATAGCTTAATTGCTACGACGCCACCTTGATGCCAATGAGTGTTATTTCATGTGCCTGAGTAGTGGGTGGATTTTCTAACTCACCTGTCAAATGTGATGCCTCTAGATCTTGTGTTTTTTTTTTGTTGTTGCACAAACATTTTACTGGACATAAATAAGGAGAAGAGGCATGAGAACAAAATTGATATGGTACAGTGCCAGCAGCTTCACTGCATGGACCCCAAAAATGAGAACAAGAACTATAGGGTTCTATCAGCTTCACTGCTTGGACCCCTTATTATAATGCAAACATAACCTTGCAGATGAGTGGAGCGGAGACCAATGTCAGGCTTTTAATACAACCAGGTGGCAAAACAAATATGGAACCATCTGTGATCAGACGTATAAGTTTTTTCTATAATACCAGGAGTGTACTATTGACATTCGCTTATACAGTAAGTGAAGCCCATATTTATGGTATTATAAACTCCTACCACTAAGGACAGCACTGAGTTTAGTTTAAGAACCTGTCAATGTAAGACTGAGTGAAACAGTGAGAGACCTGGGCTTATGCAGCCTTCATGTTTCTCTGTGACAAAGCCAAATGAGTGGGCCTGGAGCCTTGAAACAAATAAAACACCCTAGCCATCTGACTCTCTCTCTCTCTCTCTCTCTCTCTCTCTCTCTCTCTCTCTCTCTCTCTCTCTCTCTCTCTCTCTCTCTAACATCAGGATTAATCTGGCTGTGACAAATTATAGTAGTACAAAAGTACAAAAATACTGTCATTAAGTAAATAAAATAATGAAGTGCCCACACAGTTGGGCTAAAACATCCTTTGTGATGCACATGTGTGATACACATTCCCAGGCATTCATGTACTTTGGTACTTTACATTGGGAGAAAGTGGAAAATTCAGAAAAGTGGTGTTTTATTTCCATAATCTTTGTTCAGTGGATACAAAAAAGTGTCAGATTGTTAGTGACCTCAAGAGTTGCGATCTTTGTGTTTATATCTAGCAACCAAGCCAGACAAATATTCAGGGCTCCCCTTAACAAGAAGCTGACTAGTGTAGGGGTTAAGCTGACAACTTGCATGTGGGCATTTGGGGTTTGAATCCTACTTAATGTTGTGTATTGTTTTCATTTGCATGCCATTGCACAAGTGTGCCAAAGTATCTCCCACATTTTGAGTGTAAGACACACAATATTCCAAAAAGGATTAATACATGATATACAAAATAGTGTAGAAATGCCCAATGCTATCCTAGGCTATCATGCATGTTTACAAATGTATTTTAGGATGTGATCACCACACCACACATTCATTGCAATATATTTATTTAAGCTATCAATATGCCAAGGTAAATGTACAGGGGTGAAAATAGCACATATTGATATTTGCACTGAGAGGGGTATTAATAAAACACAGTTCTGTGTGCACCAGAGTTCAAATAACACTTATTTCTAATTGCACCAGGTTGCAAATAACACTTAATAGGTAACATTGCTGTGTACACCAGGGTACAAATAGTATTCATTTCTAATTTCACCAGGGTAAAAATAGAATATATTAATAATTGCACCAGGGGTGAAAATAATCTCACCCTTAAAGGAATAATTCACCCAAAAATGAATTTCTTTCTGTGGAAGCTGCAGCAGACAATATCAACGAGACCTTGCGACAGATACACACCGGTATTTACATCCTGCTGTGAGTGACCGAGCTACACACAAATACCAGAGGTTCCTGACTACACTTGTGATTTGAAACTTTGAAAGAAAAAAAGAGAAAATGTCCAGTGTGTATCTCACCTGCAGTCAGGCTCTAGCATAGTGACTGGTTTAGGTTATAAAAATGTACTAAATGAGTATTACTCCAGAGTACTCATCTACATGAGGGTGAGTCGATAATGACTGAATTTCATTTTTTGGTGAACTATTCCTTTAAAAAAAACCTCTATGACAGCTATGACTCACAGAAATACATGTGTGCTCTAAACTCAACATTTTAAATAGCACAAAAGTTTAAAAAGTTATGTTTCTCACCATGACCAGAGGTGCCAGCCCCACATAGTCTCTGTGAGTGGTGTAGATGCGCATCGTGCCTACATCCTTAATGTTCCCAGGCAACTCAAGACGCCACGAGATGGTCTGACTCTCCTGCTCTGAAACATCTTTTGGCACAAAGTCCAGTTGCAAAACTTCCAGAAGTCCCCTGTTTGGTGATAAAATGTTAAAATACAGTAAGATTAGGGATGGTAAAGGCTTCATACAGATACAGCTATTATAAAAGATAATGTACAGCTTTCCTAACAAAGGTCCAATGTATAACCTAGTATTCTGTACACAAAACAGCTGGTCCAAGAGTTCACATTCACATTTACTCATAGACAAAAGAAAGAAGAAGAAAACTGCAGCTCCAGATATCACAGGTCAGTGATCAATGACATTATTGAACTAAACTTCGAACAATTGTTTTAGAGGTCGAGAATAAAACATGAAGTAGTTATTCACTCTTGTGTGACACGCCAAACAATTTTCCACTGTTTTACAGTTGCAGCAGTGGCAAAGGAATAGACTACAGCGGGGCCTATGACGTAAACACGTTGATAGTTTTATTTTCACTGTCAAAGGGGGAAGACAAAAGTACCACACTCCAAGTTTATATAATGTAATGTTGATGTCGTAATGCTAAAATTTCTAAAAGTGTTGTAGTTTAATATTCAGATGTAATTTCAGTTAATGAGCCAAAAATATAGAGTTGCCAAACTGACTGATTTTTGCTACAACATGTTTTGGGGTAAAACTATCAGTAGATTAATCCACTGCTTTGGTCCAGACTTAAATTTGTCATCTAGTTGCATGCAGGTCAGAATTCACTACAACTTTAGTTTATGGCAAAAAACAAACCTCAGCTATTCTTTTTTTCTAATAATTAAATATTGGCACTAAAACTTGAAAAACTAAGATGGTAAACAAATCTGTTAGATAATAATACAGTAAGAATGCCATCTTTAGCATTTAACTCAAAGCACTGCTTCTCCAAAGTATTGACTTGCAGAGCTGCTCAAATGGCTGTCTCATGTCAAGAGACACAGATGGTTCAATATAAAATATGAGCAAGTGGCTGAGATGAGGTATGCACTCCTTCCTTGGGGGGTGAAATGTAAGCAGTTGTGCACCATCTATTAAAATAGTGAAATATAAATTACTTAGAAAATTGTGCAAAACAAATGGTAGACTTTGAACCAACAGTGAACTCAATACACAAGGGGTCTCATTTCCATCAGCAGAATGAGGTGAGAGTGTGGAAGGAAGATTAAGTGAACTGACAGAGACTTGGGCCAAGTTTTCCGGTCAAAGGATTGCCAAAGAAATGGCATGTGATGTTATTTGATGCTGGAAAGTGTGTAGGCATACCTGCCAGTAGGAACAGATCAAAGGGAAAATTGAGCAGAAAATGAATAAAGATGTGGTACTTGTGAAGTTTAACAAAAGCAAAATAATTAATCTCTATATGGCTAAAACTCTCACAAATGTTGAAATCAGCAGCAACAAGGACAAATGCAAACACATGCAGTGTAATAGAAAAAAATTCATGTTGTATCAAAGGGAATTCAAGGACTGATAACTATGCAGTTACCTTAGGCCATTATGTGTTATACATGACATACAAAGTACCTGATGAAAAGGCACAAGAGAAAAAGTAAAATTCAGATTACAGTAATATTAGTGTTTATCCTACAGACATTTAAAATCAAACATACCATAAGTATTCTGCCCAAGGCAAGCTGAGACCTTTTTGGTCTATGAAAAACATGTTTCTCATTTTTGAGCTACGTGATCATTGGCAAGTCTTATCAGGTGGAAGCTCCACTAAGAGAAAAGCCTTTTATTGATAAGACATAGTCCCTCCAGCGTGTCCTGGGTCTTCCCTGGGGCCACCTCCATGCCTGGAACACCTCCCCAAGGAGGTTTCCAGGGGGCATCCAAAACAGATGCCCGAGCCACCTCAACT
>JANJYP010077039.1:0-11714 GCA_024605115.1 Rastrelliger brachysoma
ACACACACACACACACACACACACAGGTGACTTTCCTCACGGCCCACCATCTTTACCAGTGATCTCTTCCCAGAGGATGTCAGCTGCTGTGACTGACTGCCTCGTACACCCTGCGACAGAAACATACCCCAGGGCCTTTTTCCCATACCCACACATCAGTGCCATTACAGCTTAACATGCATACATTCATGTACTTGCTTCTCATCCTCACATTTCTTTTGTTGAATGGTTTGTTTCTAGTGTTCCACTCAATGGCATGTGCCTTTTTTCTGCTTTTTCTGCAAATTTGGATGTCGATGCCACACTGAAAAAAAGAAAAAAAAAAGAAAAACAACAACAACAAAAAAAAACATGTTTCCAAACTGTGGAGGGTGGGGGTTTAGGGGTGAGCACAACATTAATCAGGGATGTTGAGTCAAAAATACTGCCAGAGGATCATCCAGACACCCCACATCTTAATATTCAACAGTGTGTGATTTTAACAGAAAATCAGCTAACTCAAAAATGTCCTGTTCTTAGTGCTACGTGTGTCACCCACTTGGCTTGTGAAAAAGCAGCTTGCCTTCTATATTTCTGTTTTATTTCTTCTATATTTTGTTTCCATCTGAAATTTATTTTTGTATCAATATTTGATTATAGGACTCATTCTTTTTTAGCATGGTTTATTATGGGCGTTTTTTCTTTTAGCTGAAAAATTAAAAAGTGCTTTTCAAACTGTTGTTATCATTTGACACCGTGATAAAAAGAGGATATACAGTACAATATGATGGTGTGTTGCACAACCACTTGGACTCTTGGTAAGAATATATGAAAGATTGTCTTCATTTGAGCACGAACCTTTTTATTACCAATAAAGCAGCCTTCCAGTTACAACTTGTGTGTTTGTTTCTAAATGAAATGTTGAATTCTGTTCTTTTGAAAGAGATTTAATGTTTTCCTGCTCTCTGTCCTTCAGGCTTATTTCAGATCTATTGTGTCCACTTTTAGTAGTGGTCACCATTTTGTGCTGAGTCTTTGACTTTTGTGGTGCTCTATGGGGATGCAAGTGGATTACAAAACATCCTATGAAATGGAGCTGAGTGGTACTGTGGTAACAGGGTCGTGAAAGGGAGCCTTTCAAATGTAATGGACTTATTGAATTTGTTAAGAGCCCTGTGTTAACATCCCCCTCACAGGCAAAAGATGGACTATAGCCCCATTATTATGCAGTCCATCGGTACTGTAATGCTCTTGTTTGTGGCCCACCATAAAGTAAATAGCCTCGAGGTATAATATTACAGTCATCACCCCACAACCTTATGTGAACAGGCCTAGGATAGCCATTCTCAGTGGCTTCCAGAGAGAGGGAGGAGGGTAAGATGCCCCTTTTGGAGAATAGGTGGATTTTCTGTAAATGATGCATGGAGTTGTCCTCAGACAGTGGAGACACTGAATAGATAGCAAATTCTCCATTGATGACCTCCGTCCCTTTTCTCTCCTCCTTTTCCGTTTTGTCACTTTAAAAAAAAAAAAATCTCCCAGCTCCTTACTCTCCTTCAAGTCGCATGGAGTCTTTTTCACTCTCAGCATTTCTCTAGACCCCGCCTTTCAAATATCTCCCAGAAATGTATATTTTTCAAAATTATCCGTGTTTCTCTGATATCTATCATCTACACATGTAACCAATGGGAACCTTTACTGACTATCGATCCTCTCTCTGCTCCTCTTGGCTTCATTACCATGCTCCAGGAAGGCTGTATGATAGTGCAGTGAGGTGAGAGAGGAACGACAGAGGGAGTCAGGAAGGGGAGGGGGGAGGGGTGGGGGTGGGGGGTGGGAAGGGAGGTGGTGGAGCACTGCAGTGCAGATAAATTAATGCAGCAGTCGAGGCTGAGTCAGCAGCACACTCCCAGTTTGGCCCAGTGCCTTCATCGGCTTGTTTCCATGCACGGCCGCCTAAGAGACCGACTCCCCCACTCAGAAACCACACCAAAATAAGACCGTTTCATCCTAAAATTAGGCTCGTTAACGACAGTGACAGCCGCTGTGCCGAGCGCTTGGGATCTGTCCTTGGTGCTGGTAGTGATGGTACCGGAGAGGACAAGCAACTCTCTGCCTGGCGCTTTAGGTGGGGCTGGAATGACAGAGGACAGCGCTGGTTGGTGTGAAGCTAAATTCGACCATAAAACTGCGTTTGCTGTGCGGAGGAGTCCGACCTAATTCATAGACAGCCACACCTACACTCCCCCTCTCCTTTTCATCTCCCTTACCTCCCCCACGCTTTTCTCTCATCCCACCCCCCTTCCTCTAGAGTGTGCTGCCACATAGCATGTGTTTTCTCTGTGGGCAGACCTGAGCGGTACTAAATATATCGACTAAATGTGTCACTGTATTTTCTTTGCCATGAATTGGATTTTATATACATGATGGTGACAACAGAAATGATTTCAGTCTTTTGACATTATATATACAGTTCGTATGTATGGACACACCTTCTCATTAAAGTGAATGGGAGATTGTGTTCAAAGTTTTGGTGCATATATTACAAGTGTTGTCTATAAATTGCAAGTGAATGCTATAGGCTTATAATGCTCATTTGTGTCAAACTCTTATTTCCCTTCCTCCCATTTTGCTGCAGCTATGTTGGTAAATGTCAGGCAGTAAGTGAGTATTGCCAGCAGTAAAAGGGGGGTTTCCTACTATCTGATCCCATTTCAACCCTTGACTGAGATCAGAGGATTGTATCTGTGCTCTGCTGGTGTTTCCTCTCTTTTTCCTCTCCTCCCTCCTCCTTCCCTGGTCATGCTTTCTCCCCGGAGAGTCAGAGGAGGGAGGACCAAGCCAAAAGAGGGAGCACTCCATCATGGCTATGGCCAGAACCCAAGAGCTCCCATCACAGCTGCACCCTCACACAACTCACATTTCTCAATGAGAAATAAGGCAGACACACCATTCATTTTCAGTCCATTCTCAGCAAATAATTATCAGCACATAAAAACCTACTACCAGTTATAGCATAGGCCTACTGTTTCTCTCTCCACCTTCCTAAAATTAACCAGCCACTCCTTTGTCATTACTAACTCCATACTGTATTTTCTGTCTACCTCATTATTGTGCAACAATGTAAATTTGTGTCAACAAATGCAAGTGCAGCTATATACAGTCACCTCTGCAAAAGGAAAGACCCACCGCCCCCAACATTTCCCAAATAAGCTTGAATTGTTTGGTTGCCTGGTTTGTTATATTTGCTGCACAACAGTTCCCTCCTCTGGTCAGACTGTGTATGTATGACACCCCTCTGATCCCATCACACTGCCTAGTGTGTTCATTTGTAAAATGTTTCTCTTTTCATGCACCTATGGCTGAGCTTTGGGATTTTCACTAAGTCCTCTTAATTGCTTCTAAATACAAATCAATATTTTGGTCCAGTTTTTTTTTTAGCTATTTATTTTTTTATACTTGTTTTGTTTTATCTATTTTATTACTATTTTTTAATTACTATTGTATGTTTTTATGTTTGTTTTTATTTTTCAACTCTTGCTGTTAAATGTTTTGTTTTCATGTAAAGCACACTGACTTGACCCTTGCTATGAAATGCGGTGTACAAATAAAGCTGCAAGTAAATCAAAAATAAAGCATGCCAGTGTACTTATAAGGCATAAGTATCTGAACACAACAGATTTTTTTATTTTTTTTAATTTTTTTTTGCTTTCTACATTTGTAGAAAGTTTGGAAGATTTTAAAGTAACAAGTGAGATAAGTTGAACATCTTGTTTATTTTCTGGACTTTATTGCATAATGTGGAAACAGCAAAGTGCAAAATATTTTTTTTATGTGGAAATACCTTGGAATAAATATGTCGAGCAATATTTTCAATGTTCTCGTCTTTTATGTTGCTGGATGATGTACAGTGGTAACAAGCATCTGCTGCAGTCTGGAGCAGCTCTTCCTGACATCTGCAATTAAAATAAAAGGGGTTGAAATCAAATAAAAACAAAATGCATCAAATTTGAAATACTTACACAACCTGTGAATTGTTTTAACTTTGATCCAAAAATTGAATTATCTCCAACAATAATATATTTAGCAGTTCTACACAGGTGTGAATAGTGTACAAAATTAACTAAAATGAAAGCTCTCATATTGTCATATTCCTGTTTATTTTCATGCAACCTGCAATATTCAGCAAATTATGCTTTAATGTCTGTGTTGCCCACTTACAGATGTATTACATCATCACCAAAAAGATGTAAATGTTGCTATTCAGCTCACCCCTTTCACTTTGTGCTGGCCAGCCATTCCACAAAATCTTTAGCCTTAATTTTATCAAGATAGTGGGTAAAATCACTGGTGAATGTTCCATCTGAATGTCTTTTAAGGTTGCGGGTGTTATATCCCCTTTCCATCAGATATCGATGCCATCTGAGACAAGCAGAATTTATTATATCAAATGTAAAAATATTGTAAAACATCCAAACATTCAAGTATCATATTAAGCAGGAAGAAACTTAATACAAACCTTGCAGATCTTCCAGTTTTGTCTACAACCATCTCTTTACTGCTTGAACACAGAAATAGGACTAGCGTACACCACACGAGTAAGCTCATCCTCAGATCACCTGGTCACTATATAAGCACAAACAAAGTGTTAAATCACATAAGCAAACATTTCATCTTTTACGTTTACATCTAATGAACAAACAAACTCACCTTGGGGAACTCTGAGTTGTGTCCAGTGAAGTGCTATACTTGCTTCTTCAGATCACATACAATGTAATATTGATAAAGCCACAGAGAAGCCTCTTCACACCTCCAACATACACTGGAACTGAGCTGAAAGTACTGATTATCTCTGACACTTTATAAAGACAGCAGGTGTCCCAGTGTGATATAGATATAGATCACCTCCCACAGCCGATGACCCTCATCCTCATTACAGTGGTCGGGATCATAGCCCTTATGAACTGAACTCGCATGTGTGCCCCACGCAGGTCAATGGTCAGAGCTCACTCTCACTTACTCAGACAGTAGCAGGTGTAAAGAGACGTGGTGTGTGACGCCAAGAATGTGACTCTTAAAATGCATTGTTCCTTCATCTAATATTTGAAATCAAGGCCCTTTAGACTATTCAGCTGCAGTATACAATTGTTCAGGACTCCAAACTAACATTCAAATAAATATTTGAGAATCATACAGTAGACATTTTGCTGTATCTTAACAAACACAGTAAGAGCTTCTCCAATAATGAACACCTATTGCCATGCTTAATTCATATATTTAAAGTGATACACACGCCATTTTACATTATAGGCTTTTCCCCTTCATGGACATTAGTCAAACATTNCCAGAACGGTAGCGGGCAGGGCGCTTCTGAGTGGTGCACACAACACGCTATTTTAAAACACTTAGACGGTTCAAAATCACATGACACTTCCTACAAAGCAACATCGTGGTCTCAAATAACAGAAACCAGGTATGTTTAACTAATGTCCATGAGGGGGAAAAGCCTATAATGTAAAATGACGTGTGTATCACTTTAAGTAGGTCAACAGGTCAATTACTTTTTCCCTTTGACAATGTTTGAATATTTCCCCAAACTTTATTAGTTTGTCAATACTGGCTTTGTATTCTGTCTAAAAGACATTTAAGATTCCATTAAGTCTATGCAACGAACACAAAAGTTACCTATGCAAACTACGTACATCAAAAAAAAAAAAAAAAAAAAAAAAAAAAAAGGTTTCAGGTTTCAGAAGCTAGCCTCCACTTGAGCCTTTTCTACAGTGAGAGTTCAAGTCCTCCCTCCAGCCTCCAAGATCTTCACTCAACCCAGTCAAATTCCCAAAGAGTGTGGTTTATACAGGCAGCTTGTTTAGTCTGAAAAAACAACAAAGCTATTCAGTTTACAAGGAAAAACATCAAATCTTCACATTTAAGAAAGAAACCCTAACCCAAGCAGCAACTCAAACTGTCAGCCTAGTCTTGTTTAAGTAACATGATTAACAGTTTTTAGATCATGTCAAACCGCCTCAGTCATTGTTACAACTAAATAAATACAGGAGTTGAAACTGGCTACATTCTATAAATAAGTCTAAGTGAAAATAATCACCACTCTATTCTATCATGTATATTTTCTGATATATTAAATTCCCAAAGAATGTTTTAATGTTTGTCAGTTTGTGTAAATTGTGTACTTCTGGACTGTGACCATTAGGTGTCAGTCTTGACTACAGCACTACAGCCAGGTCTCCTGTGTTCTCATGTTGATGAGTCTGATACTTTAACCTCCACTGTTAAATTTCCTCTTCCTTTTCTGGACCCAAGACATTTGTTTTTAGGTAGGCCATCACATTATTTTTCTGCCATCTCGACAAAAAACTTGTCATGTTATTATTTAGCCTAAAGGTGGCTGCAATAGATGGATTACAAAAATACTGGCTAATTTTTCAATATTTGATTTACTTTTGTCAAAATGTCATTTCTGACAATCTTGTATACTTCTCAAGCAACACAATCTGCTCTTAAAACTTGAAGCTTGAGAAATTCTGACTTATTTTATGCCAGATGTTCAAAGACTTGCTTAGTACAGACTATGATTGTAATTTGAACTTTCCCGACAGCATGAGCTAAAGGCCTTGATGGAAAGGGTCAATATCTGATCAGACTGGTGTGTTGTAGATGGTCTGGCAGCTTTTTGGAATGGTGCATTACAGATACACACCTAGTTTACGACTCATACTCTCCTCTGGTAAAACCCTTGAGTGAGGATGATGAGTTTATATTCAATATATTATAGCTAAGAGAAGATAGTTGCTTATGGAACTGCTATGCCTTTGTCTCTGTTTTTATTTGATAACTTGGTGATGATTGATACATTAGTATTGCAATGATAAATTCCTAATCCTACACTCAGGGGCTCCCCTTTACAATGCATGACCTAAAAGCAAGCTAAAAAGGTGATCTGTGGTGCAATATCAATGCAATGCAATTTAGTCTTTTTTTGTGCTTCATTATACACATTTGTGATCCTTATCTGGATAAATTTATCTCTGCATCTCTACTGAAAGTTTTCCATGAGAAAGAAACAGAAAGAAAGAAGACCTCACAAGTAATTTTTCCAAGTCGTTTTTTAGTTATCATTTACAATAGCTACATCTCTTTTAAAAGTAGAAGAATTTCATGTAGGAGGATATTTGATAAGCAAAAGGTTAGTTTACGTTGAAGAGAAACTCCCACATATTGTTCCTATATGGATTGTGTCTCACTCTGAGTTTGAGGGCAGTGACTGTGACTCACAGTGGATGCCACACATTAGACAATTTATCTGCAACAACAAATACCTTGTCTGGCCAGGCATTGCAGATCTTTGAATCACCACAGGAGTCAAAACAAAAAGGCTATCACCTATAAACATCTCGACTGAAGGCAGTGTTTGAGCCTGAGATTTTTTTCCTTCAATTTATTTTGGCTGTTAATGATAGGCTATCAGATTCCTATCTCCCTTTCCTGCGCTCTCCCCTCTTCTGCACCCTGCTGTAGCCTGGAGGACTGTTTTGTTGAGCATCTGGAGGCAGGCTGTTGAATAGACTCCATTCTTGCAGGGCCCTGTGCTCCAGCGAACGCACTCAGGGCATGGATGCTCAGCCATGGTCCATAGAGGAGAACAGAGCCAGGTAGTGGGGGCAGGGAAGAGTTAGAAAGGAAAAGAAGCCTGAAAAAACACAACAGCTTATATAGTAAAATTTTCCTCAGTGCATTATCTATTTCAGTGCACTTCATTTACATTAAATTTTGTTCTTACTGCATCTCTCTGTCCATTATTTTATTTCCATTAAATTGGGCCCTGGTATTTTATCTTAGACTAACACTTATAGTTTTATGAGTAAACTTACTATGTTATAGAGGCATCTAACCAAAATTCTGCAGCATAGACTCAGGCCTTTTCTCCACAGGGAGAATGGATTGATTGGGTGGTGTAGTGGTAAGCTTTGCATAAATGTGGTTCTGGAGCAGCTGATGAAGTCTATTTTCAGCAGGTTTTGGAGGATGCATTTGGACAACTGCGGTCTCAAGCCTCAGCCACCAAGTTAATTGCCCTGTACAGTTCCATAGCCTGATTTTTTCAGGGTAAAAAGAGAAGAAAGAAATACACATTTTAGATCTTTTTTAAATGTGCATGTTTATAATGTCCATAGGGAATTTTCAAGTGGATTCATTTATTGATTCAATCTTTATCATTTGAAGATTTGAAAACATCTGCCTGTCATGACAAGAGCAGGATGAGATTTAGCTAAAGTAATTCACTATATGTCATTCATCCTCATGCATCAACACACCAATAGTAAGTTACAGTAATCTTTTCTTTCTGTTTAAGGCCAGTCAATTGTAGGCAAAATCCTCTGTGATGACAAAATTCAAATGTTTTAGTTTTCCAGGGTTTACTTTGAAGACTTTCACATTTCCTTCAATATTGACTGTGTAACTATGAATCTGGACTACTCCTGTCTGCCCTTGCTGTTTGCTGGTTCAGATGTTGGATCAATGTGTTTGTGTCTGTGTAGGGAAGCTCTGGCCTGAGATGGAGCTGATCTGTAGAAGGTAATGGGATTGCAAGTGTCTGGCAGAGAGGAGTAGTAATGAAATGAGGGGTCAGAGCTGTCAGAGTGCAAGATTTTAACTGACAGTTACAGACATTGGAGGGTACACACCATCTCATGTGCTGCGTGTGTGTTTTTTCACACATGTGGGCAAGTGTGCATATGATTACATGTGTTTATGCTCATGTAGTTGTTCTCAGGCTTACTGCTCCTGCTGACAGTCAGACAGAATCACAAGGGTTAATGTTTGTTAACCGTCATGAGCTCTGTGGGTCTGTAGCTCTGCTGTGGTGATAGACTGAAACATTAGGATGACAACATAACTGTAGCCTGTTACAGCAAGGAAGGCGTGACCAGCTCCTGCATTTCCTACTTTGCTGATAGTTCTTATCTCAGGAGGCACAGAAATAGGGTAATGTTGTCTGTGCAGCTGTCAAAACAGCCATTTTCTGTCTGTTTATATGATGCATGTTCCTGGGAGATAGAGCTTAGCTGAGCTCTAAGAAAGAGGTTATGGATTGTTATAGTACAGTTTGTACTGGACTCTTGTAGGAAGTGGTGACAGTTTATTGGTTATCTAAACTAAACCAAAACAGCATTTCATCTTGTTGTTGTTATATCATTTTCCTGCCAAATCCTTACAAATGCTCCCCTGACCATTCTGTGAATCACCCTCCTTCTGTCCATGCTTTGAAATCATCATATCAGTGCATAAGCCCTATATGTACCCCAATGTGATTTGATTTGGAGAGCAGAAATGGCAGATTAGTCTTAAATCTGTCCAAGTAGATTATCCACTCATCTCTAAAGCTCATGCATTGAGGGTCCCTCATAATTGCTGCTTGCGGTTTATGGGGCAGGAGTGCCCAGCTTACCCACAGTCAGGAAAACAAGACCGATCTGCTTCCACAATACCATCCATGTCCACTTATTAAAATGCGGTTGACCCCGGTTTTTCCCCTGTGTGCCTCTTCCCATTGTGTTCTGTCTGACTGATGTTGACTGGGGGTCACCTAAGCCCATGCAGGGGATCACGGCACAGTGTGCAGGGGGCTAAATGTTTACATGCTTTCATTTGATTTTACCCAGGGGTCTGCTCACCCAATCCGGGGTTACCTCACAGACGCAGACCTGGCCATATGTCATGCTTTTTCTCCACCACTGGACTGAAGGTCAAACCCACTGGGTTATGGAGGCTAGTTAGGAAGAATAAACACTCCATAGGCTACTCTTTACTTTGTGTTATGACATTGAGCTTTCAGCTGTGACACCAGACATGACTTTAACATGAGTGGGTTCAAGAAACATGTATGACACTAATGTTGCTCCTCTGTTGAAATTAACATGACATACACATTTTTTTTTTCCATTTGCTTGTTTTTTCCCTATGTGTTTGTGTTTTTTAATCCTTTATGTAAAAGTATCAGCGTGGCATCAAGATGTAACCATACACCACCATTTCTCTCCATTGTAGCCTGTACTTACCAATATGCACTGTATAATATACATACATACAATGAATAATTAAACAACAAAATAAATAGTTTATAGTTTTCGTTGCATTGGTAACTTTACCTATTGTGGTTTTTGATTTATACTTCCATGATCTATATTATTTCTGTGCTGTTGCCCATCACTGTGGTTTAAAGCCATATATATTATCTACTCTGATAAAAATGTAAAGACACAGTGACAATATAAACCCTGATATAATAATAGTCACCCATCAGATGTATTCAAATAATGTTCACAATGAAACAATGAAGAAGAAAAAAATATTAAAAAATTGCATTTGAGTCACAATTTGCTTAAATCAATTCTTCAAAACTACATCATCAATTAACAACCTCCAAATCTTACCAAAATATTTTATTTTTTTTACTTCCCCTTTGTGAGAAAAGAGACATTTGGGTACGACTGGTTGCATAGTTCTAGATGATCTGGAAGGGCAGCCTAGTTGGTGGTTTTGCATTGATTCAGTTTTGAGTTTGGGGTCAAGGTGGGAGGGCTCTGGACAGTACAGTTCTCAGCAGCTATGCCTCAGCACTGTTGTAATTCACTAAATGATTTAACAGCCAGCCATTGATCCACTTGGTAAACATGCATTGCTTTCAAAGAGATTTTCCACTTTGTTTTTCTCTCTTACTGTCACTCTCTTGTGCTTATGCATTGGAATGTGAGTGTGTGGTGTGTGTGTGTGTTTGAAATGAATGTTAACAGGCGGGCGGGGGTGGGGTAACTGATTGTAGACTGAGTGAGCGAGTGTTGGTCAAATGTGGTTCAGATTCAAAGGAGAGTAGGACAGAGGACAGACACTGTGGTAGTAAGGCATATAAATAAAGGATTGTCTGCTATTTCTCTCACCCATTAACCAGACACAGCCATTGTTGCGCTCACATCCCACTGGCACACTGTTGCTGTGACTGACAGCCCGACAAGCTGCCTCTCTAGGTCTGCCACATGGTGGGCTGCTGAATGGGGAATGCAAAACATCACTGCTTTGTAAAAACAGCTTACCTCAACTCTTTATGTTGTGAATGGCTTTCACCTGTGCTTCACTTAACACTTTAGTAATTGCTTTTGCTTCATAGCCCTCAGGGTAAAATAAAATGTGAGTGCTATTTTTTTAACCTATTCAGATTATTACAAATGGAATTGATATTATCTTTATTGATTTTTAAGTTGGGGAATGTCAGATTTCATGTACTGTTCTTGGTGACTTGTGTAGTACGAGCGAATTTCTCTTTTGTGCATGCATAGATCTGCTCTGTCTTGTAATGCGTATTTTTATACATTCTCATTCATATCTCTTAACAAGTGCAGAGCCATACATAACAGCAGTGGGAACAGTGCTGTGCATTAAGGGTAACCCCTGGCACACCACTAAGAACATCTCTTGAGAAAAGTAGCCCCATCCCCACCTTGAGAACCTATAGCACCCACTGTACATGGGCAGAATGACGGCAGGGAACATGAGGCATGTTGAACGACTCTCACAGGCGGAGGCTGTCTCGTGGAATTTCAGAGCTGGAGCAGGAGGTAGAGAGGAGGCTGCTGGGGAAACAATGGCCAGGGACATCTGTCATGCGTGGCTGCATTCCCCTTTGCTTACAATGGGTCTAGGGGACCAGGCAGTGGTGG
>JANJYP010077065.1:0-13817 GCA_024605115.1 Rastrelliger brachysoma
ATATTTATATGATCCAGCACTGGAACAAATATTCTGTTTTCACACTCATAATTTAACACACACTGATATTCACAAAGGTGAACAAAGCCCAAATGTATTACCTCACTTATTATATACCACAGTTTATTACATTCTTATTACCAGGAATGCATGGTTGATTGGCCATCGTTTTCAGACTGTTATACCAGCTGGATGCTTGACATCGGCTACTGTGGAGGAGGAGGAGGCCTCGATTATTGTCATTCCCATCACACCGTGCCTCTGTGTGTGCCTGCTAATTGATGGGGTTTTTCCTCTTGATTTCTTTGGGGGAAACAATCCAGCAGATGTACATTCATTTACAATGAGGAGATTGCTTCCATTGCCATCATTGTTCATCCATTACTATTCTACCAGTCGCAGAGAAACAAGTGCAGGCACAATATCTTCCACAGGTAATAGGCCATCACTTGTATTTTTATTGTGTTGTTGTTTACTTAACTTGTCAGGTCTGTTATTTTTATCATTGACAAATAAAATACGAGCTGGGCTTTAGTGCTATCTAAAGAAATGTGATGATGCTACTAATTACCATCTAACTTACAAGACAAGTTACTGTTCTGGCACATTTTCTTTCTGCTGAGAGCAAGATGGCATACTGTAGAATAAGAAAACAAAACTATGCTATAAACTTTATTTCATTCATTATAAACTTTAAAAGCAATAACAAATCTTTACAATAAATATATATTTCCCCCCTTGTTTTTTGAACTACACAATTTTTAATCATGTAATTTAAACATAAACAATTTGCTTAAACTAGGCTACATATTTATTGTTACCAAATATGATTATCAAGGTCCTGCATTGTGCCTTGTTTATGTCCCTTTCTATGCATTATGCTTCCATCAACATGTATGAGCATGTGTGCAATTCCCACCCTTGGGGCCCTATTGATCCTGCTCAGGTAAGTCCTAACATGAATAATCAAACCCAACTACCATCAGCCCTTTCTAATCAATAGCTATTTCGACAGCAGGGCTCTAGAGCAACAATTCATAATAAATGTAAAGCCACAATATATTTATCTGACCTCTTTGTTATGACAATGCCCATCTGAACATGATCATAATAGCTGAAATCGATCAGGGCCAAGTTCATGAAGAGGTGAGTGGCCAATTAACTGAGTTAAGGTAACAGCCCCTTTATTGTATTTTTATTGCCAGGGGAGGTGTATGTTCTATGTCAATAGCAGAAATGCCAAAAATAACTCAAAATATTGCACACCTTGGCAGTCCCTAAAGCTGTAGTGTCAGTCTTGAATGGTCACATTGAGGTTAAGGACAAAGTGATATACACAGTGTGGGTTTGTGTGCATTTATGTGCATGAATGCATCTACAGTTTGACTTTTTCTAGGACTCAACTGTCAGCTCTCTGCTCATCCCTAAGCAGAGTCCTGTTGCTGGTCCTCTATAGCAGCGTTATACAAAAGTTTCCAAGAGTTTCATCATTTTTGTTACCATCGCTTAAACAATCGCCATGAATATAACAACTAGAGTGTGCTGAGACGTTTGGAAGGGCAAGACCTGAAGTTAACACACTGCAATCCTTTGAATGCATGCTTTAACATGATATGAAATAATGGCAATCACAATAACATATCTGTAGAATGATTATCACAAATATTAATGTTAGTAGTACTAATTTTACTTTAGCCACTGAATCTTACAAAAGCCAACACTGATCTATCTGACACTGATCTCATGTACTGTATGTGCTTTACATTTTAAACGGATCAAAATAATTAACGTAGTTTTTTAATAGTGAATGACAAGGCCAGTGTGTATCTATCTGAAATGCCTACAGTGTTTAATTAAAACAGAATAGGCAATTTGTAGCTGAAGTATTGTAATTTGTAGAAAAAAAACATGAAATAAATGATAAAACATGGTCAGTTCAGGTGAGACTGACTTTCATCGGAGAACTCTGATATGATTGTGGAGTGTTCTAATTTGAGTCAAGCTCAAACAGATGCAAGTGGATTAAACCACATAATAGGGTTCAACCTCAGTAAACACATTTTAAGATCATTTAGATATCTCATATTACTTATTCATTTAGAATGAAGAAAAGTAACAGGCACAATGTTTTAGGTACTAAAGTCAATGTGACCATCATTGTACAGGATTTCCACTACTCAACCTTGATTAAAGTGGTAAGTACAGTCAAATTTAAGTAATTAACTGTCATAAGAATAAGGCAGCTAAAAGATATTCCCAAAGAAAAGATAAGCCAATAAGCCTTTTTCACAGCAAACATCCTTGACATGTCGTAGCAGTTCAAGCAAGAGGGTAATTAACAGTGGCTGAATCCCACTCAGGTGTGCAAGTCCCAGGACCTATTTTGTGTATGCTGACTCACTGGCATTGCTCACTGGGATACTTCATATTATATTATAATTTCAGTTGTGGTTGCTCTGTTTCTGCCATGGCAAGTCAAAATGGAGATCATACCTTAAGCATACCTACATATCAAAAAAAAAGTCTTGATTTTCATCATACAAGTTTACTCACTGCTCAACAAAATATATAACCTTAGGTAAACAACATTTAAAATCCCATTGAGGCCTCCTGCTGATACAGAATTTAATCTTTTTGAGAAGCTCTCTACTTTCTTTTCAAAGTTATTTCCTCTGTGGGTTATCATTACTTTTCCTATCCGAATGCACTGATCTTAAAAAGTTATCTTCATTTAAATAGCTTAGAATATCTTAAGTTATATTGTAACATTTTACTGAAGCAGTCAGCAGGACTTTAAAGCTGAGCTACTGAGGGCAATAGTGCTTGTTTTGAGCATCCTGCAAGTTTCACCTTGGTAGCGTAATTTATATCAACAGAAACACTACATTCTCTTGTAAAGAACATTTTATCATTAATTTGTGCATTGCATCATTTTTCTGGAGGATTCACAACTTAATCCTTAGGTGTTTGTGAACTGACACCTAAATCCATAACAATCCTTTATATATTATTGTGTGACAGCTTAAAGCTTTGGATCCAGTACCTTATTTCTAGCATGAAATATGCTCATATACTCACCCCAAAATTTTGGTGTAATTTTGGAGTCCTTCAGACAGCGCTATTTAGATCCATTCAAGATCTGTGTATATCCATATGGTGAGAGACAATGCAACCTCTAAATAAGGCATTATCTGCCATGAAACTTGTTCATTTCACTGGTATTTCAGTGTAAAAAACCCTGGATGATGATAACAACACAACTCTGAACTCACAGGGGAATGGTAATTCATGATAAACTTTTTGGTGGAATGAACAAGTTTCATGGCAGATAATGTCCTATTATTACTTACCAATTTTCAGGAAATGTCCACAATGGGACCAGGAACAAGTGATTTGATTTTGGGGGTGATCCGAATCACCGTCTGGGGGGCAGGGGCACTCTCTCCGAGTGCTTTTCTAGTTTAGAGGCTGCATTGTCGATGCCTGTATAGTTCTCATTATATGGATATATGTCAGCATTGAATGGATCTAAATAGCATCTGAACAACTCCAAGTTACACAAAAATTTTATGATTGAGTATATGAACGTATTTTATGCTAAAAATAAGGTCCAGGTTCAAAAAAACGGAAATTCTCCTTTAAGACATCAGAACATCAAGTTTCTGTCATAAATACATTGGCAAACTGCCAGAGACATCTAACAACATACTTAAACCTTTGATATCTGAAAGACAAGCCCTAGGTAATCTGTTGTTGATATAGTATTTTATTTGGTATTTGAAACTGATCTATTGATTGCACACATATTGAAAGGTGTTTGAGTATTGTGATATAAACAGTTTTGGGTTCATTGATTTGCCTATTGAGAGGTACAGTAAGTCTTTTGAATTTTTTATTTTCTATTATTAAAAATAACCTATTTGTGTGTTGATATTTACACCAATGAATGATTAAAACTTACTATTTTCTATTAATGGGTATCGGTATCCTCTAAAAAGTATTGATAAGGTTTATGCAGACATTTAGAGAGTATTATGTTTGATTTTACAAGTGCTTCAGAGAGAGGTTAAAGTCTTTAAGAGTAATTAAAAGTAAGGAAACATAATTCAATTTTTATTTCATTTATATATACTGTTCTGATTAAAAACCGTTAAAACAGTATAAAATTATTCAGTTGGTAACTAAAAGTAGCTTTCATTACAGAGTAAATAAATATTACTTCATATATAGTGTATTACAGTCAACTTATTATTCAGGATTGGTTAATTTTAAAGAAAGAGATTTCTTACACATAACGAACTTGGGGAGCTCACCTCATTAAAATAGACCGGCCATCTAGAGGGCGTTACACACAGTACATAGGACAAGCTCTCTGTAGTTAAAACACCAACATGAAATACAATGAGGATTCTTCTTTGTCTTTACATTAACAGTACATAGATCAGCTGACAGTACATTCAGTGTCAGTGGCTCACTGTCACATTAACATGACAACTGAAACTGTGGAAGTGCGACGTGAAAATAGTCAATAGACAAATCCTCCAGCTGATTTATGTGATGTGTTCTCAAGCACCACTGCCATTTCTACAGAGACAGAATGTAATTGAACATATTTACACTCAGTGGAGACACTGATGTTTGGCTTAATCACAGTCAACAGTTGCCCTATCCAACAAATGAAGGTAGTCTGTGAGAAAGTTAGTGTCAAAGTGTTGTTTTGAATTGAGATATGACACAATTTCTGGTAATAAATAACATTAATGTACTACTTCTCTCCAACTTTCACAGCCTGGATGTAAAAGTGCTGTTTGGACTTGCTTTAATACCTGCAGGCATTAATTACCAATAATTGCTTACATTATTGAATTTGATTATTTATTTTCTCTGCATTGCAATAATGCTCCCTTGATCATTTTTTTTGTTCACAAGTTGCTCAAATGTGATCAAAACATGAGGGTTTAACTATATTGGTAGAAATAAATAGCTTACATACTGCAGAGTTCTAATGTCCACTTATGATTTTTTGCATCAAGATGAAGTGTAAAGCACCACTGATCTTCATCAGACTCAAGTAACAATGCAAAAACATCATCTGAAATACAGTACCAGTCAAGAAGTGTGGACAAACGTTCTCATTAAAGTCAATAGGAAACTTTTGATTGGTACATGATACATCATACTTGTCACATGATGAAGTCACTAAGATGCACTGGGCTTTCTCTTCCTGTCTCTCTCTATCATCTCTATCCATTAGATTCAAACGTGTCAATGCATCCTCAAACCTACACTTCTTCCCCGGAGTTGTGTCTGTGCTCTCTCTCCCTGCAGGTCACCTGGGGTTGTAGACGTCAGGTTGATCACTTCCCCTTCTCTCTCTCTCTCACCCCCCTCCCCCTCTCCCCGTACCCCCCTCTCCATCTCTCTCCCTCCCCATTTCAACCCCAACCGGTCGAGGCAGATGGCCACCCACTCCGAGCCTGGTTCTTCTTGAGTTTTCTTCCTGTTAAAAGGGAGATTTTTCTTGCCAACGTCGCCGAGTGCTTGCTCATGTGGGAATGTTAGGTCTTTTTTATTGTATTAAAGAGTAAGGTTCTAGACCTGCTCTTTGTGTAAAGTGCCTTGATATGACGTTTGTTGTGATTTGTTGTTATACAAATAAAGATTGATTGATTGATTGATTGATTGATTGATTGATAAGAGACACATTAAAGACAATCAAGTCTCTATGTGACCTATAAAATAGCACAGAACTTTTTTTTAAACCCTGAAACACATTGCAAGTCACAAGTCTACAAGTCATGGTTAGAAAAGTGTTTGCCTCTTTACATATTTTTTTGTAATTACACATTTAAACATTTTTTGCTGTTACACATTTATTAACCACTGAATTATGAACATTATTCATTAAGAACAATATTTTCTTTGTAAAATACATTGTATTTTTGCATATATACCTTTCATGAAAAGATTTATTGGACATTACTGTATATACTCAATGTATTCTTGTTAGTTGGTACGTGTGAATATGTCTAAATCACACATAATATTTAGATGGCGTCATGCATTGTCACTTGAGTCTGAGGAAGAGCAGTGGTACTAACATCACCTTGGTGCAATAAATAGGTGGATATTGGAGTCCTGCAGAGTGTGAGCTGTTTATTTGTTTACTTCTGCATCAGCTCACCCTCAACCCAGCACCTGCTGTCTTTGGTATGGATGTGCATGCATACCTCTCTCTTTAATTATGAGGATAAAATCAATTTCATGAAGAAACTTGGAAGCTTGCTGTCAGCAGGCAACATCACAGTCCAGAATCTAGCTTTGGCTATCTATTAAACTTGGGGTACATATCATGGAAAACTTTAAATAAAGTAATTACAACCTTAATGTAAATTATAATTGATGACTATATTTTGACCAAATAACCAATTCTACACTAATTCCTACTATGTTTTCCTTGCAGCAGCAGGTCAAATTCCTTACATTAAAATGAAATAAGTTCAATAGGGAGCACAGTAATGGCCGCTTGTTCCATCTACATCATGAATCCCTCTATAACCAAGAGTTAATTTTTTTTTTTTAGTATGGCAATTTAAAACATTGTAATTAGCTTAAACTGATTTCATAGACTATAATGACAGGTGACACTGCAGCTGTGAAGATCAATGCTTGTTTTAACTCTTAGATCTTGCTCAGATATTGTTAATAATATATATTCTAGAGACAAATTAAATTGTGAATCTTTTTTCTTCCATGTTGCAATTTACCTGAAGGGAGATCTTTATTATTCTGAGAAATCATAAAAGCAAGGATGCAGCAAATAAACAGAGTATTACATTGTGGTAGACTAAACTATACATCAATGAGAGATATGATGTTCCAATCCCCTTATGTAGGTCTTGTTTTGCCAATAGTATGAGTTGAGTTCACTCCTTTTTCATCCTGTAGGGATATGTGGTTGTTGTGCAGCTTCACAACACCCTAGATTTCATATTTGCTCATCCAGAAATGCACCTCACATTGGCTCAAGACTTGCCGTTCCCACAAGCACAACCAAAAGACATGAACTTTCCTTTATTCCTTGAGTTCCTTAAATGTTTTAGAAATTACTCATTGATTATTATTTTTATTTACTTGCTCGCAACTGAACTATGAACTACTTATTACTTATTTATTTAAGCAACAATTTCAGTGTAATTCCTCCATTAATGTAAATCAGGCAGGGTGTACCAACTGCAGGATACACACTTTTATGATTACTGATAAATCAGTATGTATTACATTGAAGATATTTCAAATCATAGCCAGAAACTGGTGAACAGAGTATACAGGGTAACATTTGCATGATACACAAGGCTATTCCCAAGTGCTGTGCTCTTTATGCAAACACAGTATAATTTTGCAAAATAACAAGACATTGTAATTCCACTCAAATAACTTCTCCTCAGAAAATGATTTCTTGTTTTTGTTGTTTGCCCTCCCCAATTTCCCCCTTGGTTGCTCACCATCACGCTAAAGACACATCCACCAGCACTGCCACACACACAAATAGTCTAGTGCCCAATTTAATTATTTTCTATATTTGACTTTAAGTACTATTTGCAAGCTCAATGATCCTTTGAGGAAACTAAAGGTTATAATACAAGGATACACATTTTAATACTGAAATAAGTTTGCATTTGCCTAAATACATTGTGACAACATTTGAAATTTGTACAGCTAATGTTTTGGGACACTTCTGTACCAAAGAAGGGAGAATATCCACAAAAACAATTAACAACAGACGAGAGATTCATAATGAAGATTATACCTTCATTAAAGACAAATGCAATATTGCAAGATTCACCAGTACTTACTCTTAATTTCTTTTAAAATGAACCGGATGCAAAGTATCTAATTTTAGACAGTGAATTGTAAGGGACCTGTCACAAATGTGAAAAAATATGATAACTAATTTCCCCAATCTCAGTTCTTTACTCGGTGCCTTACAAATCCTCTACAATCCAGTTGATGTGCTGAATGGCTTCTGAAGTAAGTGGCATGAAAGAGAAATATCTCCTTCCACCACTGCTCACAAGCACCTCAAGTGAGAACCATAAAGTGTTTGTGAGTGAGGGATTTGAGTCTGCTCTTTTGACAGGTTTAAACCCAGCCATCCAATCTTAATCCTATGGGCAAAATGCTCTCTTGCAAAGGATTCAGTCATCTGCTTTCAACCTCTGACACTGACAGAAAAATACACATTTTCAAACATCACATCCCTATTGTGTTGTGTTTCAACATCTGTATCCTTGTAATGTAACATTTTGGGTATTCACTTCTAACCTGAAATTTCAGATACTTTTTAACAAACAACATGTCATTGATTTAGGGTTGTTTTTTTTTTTTTTTTTTTTTTTTTTTTATCAAAAGCATCAACTTTTTTCAAATCCACTATGATAGCAATTACTCCTTATTTACACAAGACCATTCAAAATCATTCACCAGAACATTTCCAAATACACAGTATCATCTCAGTCACCAAAAGCTGTAAGCATACACAAGCAGACAGGCTTTGTTGGTTAGCTTGGAATAATTACTATTTTTTGTCAGGCTATGCTGGTTGCACCATCTTAAGCATTAATGTCACATTTAGAGAAACTAGGATCCTAATCCAGGCTTATTAATGCAAATATTAACTTCAGGTCATCCAGTGCGGTCTTTGTACTGTTATTTTAAGGAGTAAATGTGTCATAAGTCATAAAGGTGTTTAAAGTAATTCTGAGTGATTCCACACGAGCCAGGAAGTAAGGACTGGTCATTTTGCAGTATATGTGAGGTCACCAAACTTAATGGACTAAGAAGTTCATTACTTTTTTTTGTGGCACTCCAAACTTGTGATCCCTTTTTATAGGTCAAATACCAGGCTGAATTAACATACATTCAAAACATCATTAACATTATATGATTTCAAATAACAAAAAGTAAAATAAGCAAAAAGAAAGAAAGAATGTAGCTGCAAACATGACAATGACCTAGTTGTATTATAATAATAGGCTGTTTCTTATCCCCTAAGGCTTCTTTACGTAGCTAGATAAATGTATCGCATGGTAAGTACATAGACATTCACATATATTTTAAAAAGTTGTTTTGCTTTTGTTTGTTTTTAATTTTGCCATAATAAATGATAAAGATGTGCATTCTTTTACAGGACATGAGAGAAATTTAATTCAAGCCCAGTCCATTCATATCCACAAGAATCAAGAAAAATAAGTGACAACACCTGTGCAGGTGTCTTGTACTGTAGCTGTGAAGGGCCTTTAAACATTCAAATAATAGTAATGCTTGATGTCCCTCTTGAGAGACAGGCTTTCAAGGGGAAGAGATTAATTGAATCAATCTGCAGTTCATCGTTTCATTTCAGAACAGCTGCAACACCATGACAAAAGCTTTGTGTGATATATGGCTGACTAATTTATTCTTGGCTAATTTGCGGTCTTTCACATTTTGATGAAGGTCTTCCTGCTCCAAAATGTTAACAATTCATGTACAAGTGTTTCATGTATGGAATATTGTATAGTTTGAGCAGAGGTAGTATCTCTTCAATGGCCTAACTTTGTTTTTTGTTGCACAATGGTGCACGTGCTGCCTTAGGTCTGTCTAATTTGCACTATTGCTGTAGACACAAGGGAGAGTAAACCCTAAGTGGATCAATACCATAGAAAAAAACCTTTTACTCAAACTTTTGTACTTCAATGGACTCTTTCCAGTGTTCTTAACATTGTAAGTGTCCAACCTCAAGGGAATCAGATGAAATCTGGTGTTTTTCTTCCCTTGGTTCCTTAATAGGTCTCTTGGGCCCTCCAACCAATATGTGGCAAGAAGAAAATAAAAACACTGATAATTTGTAAGTTATGCGAGAGGATGGGGGGTAGGACACACATCCCTAATGCTGTTCCTTTTCCCCCATTTATTCCCAAGATATTGCAGTGCGAATTTTGTTTTCCTGCTGCAAGAAGCTTACCCTCTGCTATGGCCATATGCACTCATTCTTTAGCTGTAAAAACAGCAACATCATTGATAAGGAATCTGTCCCTGCTTTTAAACAGCCAGCCATTCCCTTTAGGCTGTTCTGCACTACTTATAAAGGAAGTGAGACTTCATGGCTAAATATTAAATGATTTCTTGCTAAACAAAATGGCAAGCAAGTTTTATTGATATATTAAATCATCACACATGTTTTGTATGACTACCTCACAAATGCACAGCAGTGTTCAAGAATTTAATTGAACTTTTTTTTGTCTACATCTTTTTAATAGAGAATATATTCTACTATATACCACTGCCTTCAGGGTGATGGTTTCACAAGAATGTCTTATCACAATTGCCTGACACATGTAAGTTATATTGTACATTTCACCTTAGACTGTACATCATGTGCACGTGTGTTAACCTGTTTTATTGAGCCAAGTAAATGTAAAGTAAAAATATAATAAAATTGAAAAGTGCTCCACTTAAAATTTATTGTTTTGTTCCGTATTGACAATATTAACATGGCTGGTTACAGTCATGCAAGATTTAGGTGTGACAAGATGAAGAGGCAGTTCAGAGCACTGATTGCACCTGAAGTCTCTGGGCACTACTTTCATGTTGGCGCACAGCACAAAGTGTGGTGGCGCACCAGTGAGCTACTATTCCTGACGCGTGCTGCGGTAATCTCCTCAACTGTAGCAGTTTGGTATCTTGGTGACTGTGAGCCACAGAGAGAGGAGAGGTACAGTAAAAAAGGCATCATCTGCCCTTGGCATATTTGAGCATCTGTATTCATATTTGAAACGATTTATGTTCCAGCCAATAACAGGTTTCCTCTGAGAAAAATTCCCAAACTATCAGTGTGTCATAACGGGGAGGGTGATTAAAGGGGATGAAATTAGTGAATATGACTGGCCATGACTGTCACAGTTTCCAACACACTCACCTGAAATATATGATAATGTATTCTTTCTGATCCCACCCCATACCCAAGGCCCAAGGACACCAAAAGCACACTGGGCACATCCCCAGAGCTGCACAGAGCACACTTAACTGCAATGTACGCCACTGAGTTCATGAAAATAGGATGATCCTGCTATGCCCCACAGGGTCCAAATGTAGTAAGTGTGTCTGAGGGTTCAGCTTAACATGATGACGATTGCTACAGTCCAGTACAAAACTCAGCAGTTGGTCTTCTTGGTGCAACAGATTTTGCCAGTATTATTAACTCTTAATAGTAATGAAAACTGATATTCAGATCTGTTTTCTTTGATCTTGGTAGGCCATCCTTGACCCACGTCTACAAAATTCTATTAAACATATTAAAAATGTGCTTTTATTTACATAGCAAGGCAGAAACCATCAGTTTAACATCCATTCATTATGTCTGGTTGATGTCATGATTTTGTGTATCAAATAATATTTAAAATTGATGTGGGTTATTTTTTACCCATGTTGTGCATTAAAAGATTTTGCTCACTTTGTGCTCAAAATTAATCAAAATTCTCTTGCTACTTGTTGACCTTATTTCTGGAGCATTACTTTTAGGGGTACATAGGTTTTTCCATATCCAATTAGGACTTGGTTTTACAATATTATTTTGTAATTGCCAATTGTTCTTTAGGTGGGTGTAGGGCATAAACTATTAACTCGGGTCATCAAGTGGGCACCCTCTTTATTTGGCGTTTCATTGATAAGCCTACGCAGCAACAGAGCTTCAAGATGATCAATCAAGTGCAGGTTTCTTCTGTCAATGATTCAGTCCTGTTTATGCAAACAGTAAATTATAACCAGTGTTGGAACAGGGAAAAACTCATAGTTTGTCCAGTATGCACAGAAGAGCCAAAAGCATAAATATAAAGAGGTTTTCCTTCCTTTTTTGCAGCCTGAATATGATGATGAAGCTTTTCATTCCAAGGGATCAATCAAGTTATTAACTTTCAGGTTGGTTGTCATGCTTAATACAACATCTTCCTGATTTTATATTTTATTCTATTCTGTTGTGTCCGTTGTTTTTATTGTGCTTCTGTTGTGCAATTTTTATTTATTTACTGTCCAGCACTTTAGGAACCATGTGTTTGTTTAAATCATGCTATATAAATAAAGTTGATTGAACTGATTGGATTGAACAATGCTGAAGAAAATATTGTCTTCAACATTGTTTTTATGTGGCCAGAAGGGAACTTCATTCGATCCTGGACCTGATACTGTCTTTGCCTTCCTCACAACTTTCTTAACTTTGCTCCATTTAGATCTGAATGGTTGAGGAATGGGTGTCCTGTCAGGACATATTCTCTTCTGTTCATGTCTCTGGATGTCTGTACTTTAAAATTATCTTCAATTTACCTTTTTCACATATTGAATGCTCTGCTCTTTTCCTGAACAGCCCTTTTACAAATCTGAACATACCTTTGCAGAATGATGTTCTTGCCCTCTCCATCTTCTTACATTGAATTCAGAGATTTCCTGTCCTCCATATTTTGCCAGGCATGCCTGTTTGCAGTAGGTTGATCCCCTCCCTCTTCTCTATTCAGTCTCCTTACATTACTTCCTTAAGACCCTCCTCTCCATGACTGGACTTAGGTGAGGTTGTTATTTAATTTTTCGTATGATCTTTTGCTCCAAACTTTTCTAACCTGTATTTATAAATTAGGTCACCTCTTCAGCTTCCTTCCATGACCTTGGTCATATATGCACTGCAGAACTTTGGCCTCTTCACATGTGATGTGTATCCTTCTTCTCCATCAAAGATGGCATCTAGATCAGTTTCAGGTTCTCAGATGTCATTGTTGACTTTCCTTGCTTCACAATTGGTCTTGATGCTCAACAGACTTTGGGTTGTGTCTTGCCACTGAGCCTCACTCAACTGACCCTTCTCAGAGGAAATAATGGTCTGCTTCTGGCATTTTATATGGCTACAGTGTATTGTTAGGTCTCAAAGAGATATTACCTTGGGCCAGACACAGCCACATGTTTAGATCTTATATCCAACAGTCGTCATTTCTGTGCCAATTAGGTGATTTATTGTCATTTTCATTCCTGTATCTGTTGCCATTGTGTCAGCTGATGAGCCATCTTCTGCCACCAGTCTTTCTGGCTGAGAGGATATTTTCCTTTTTGGACTTTTCATAGCTGTTAAGGGGTGACTCCTATTTGCTGGCAGGTGACAGAGCCCACCATCATGGGTAGCTAGCCCATGACAACCTGAATGGAGTCTTTCCTTCTTGTCTACTACTACTACTAGTACTACTAACTTTTTTCTACTCCTAGCCTTATATATGCACTATATCCACAGCTACACCATCAGTCAAATAAATCTAAATAGCCCTAGCTTATTTTTTTCAAAAGCTGGAAGGTATATTGTCATAACTACAGAATCTCTAATTCACCCCACAAAATGATTTGTTTTAATGTTGTTTATATTGTATGTTACTAACACAAGTTTCACAATTTTCAAAGAATTTTCTGAAAGGACTCATCCAAATAACTTTGGGTCCCTGCTGAGGTTGTCTAATATAAATCTGAAATTGCTCCCATAACTGACTCACACAAATAATTGCAAATTAGGTCCTGATCCTAGCGATTTAAAGCTTCAACTTATCATGTTGAATGCACACAATAACTGTAGGGAACCAGTCGACATATGAGTAACAGTAACAGATTTTTTATACACGCCCTCCTGTGGGGAGACAACAGTGACTCCACATGAGACATTTTCACAGAATGAACAAAGAGAACTTTTCACTATAATTTTCCCTTATCCTTTCTGACTACACACACACACACACACACACACACACACACAC
>JANJYP010077069.1:0-13527 GCA_024605115.1 Rastrelliger brachysoma
TTCCCCCATTCTCCTGTGTATTTATTGCCTCTCACCATTCTAAATATATATATAAGTATCATTTTAGCACAGACACTCATTCTGAAAAGAGTGAGTTCCCTTCAACTAGGTTATTTGGAAATAATTTTCCCAGTTCACTACATGATGATCTATGTAGCTGACACAGAAATTATGTAAGACCAATATTTTGTGGGAAAAGTGTATAAGATCAGGTTGTTCATTCTTTCTACATTGCAATGTAGGCATGGGGATGCATTGTAACAAAACATACTAGGGGCAAACCAGACAAATATAAAATATATAATTAAATACTTATCAAAAACTGGATGTGCTTTTCTTCTTTGTGTTTTTTATAGGAGAAAAGGTGTTGAAAAGAGTAACAGATGAGTCTGGCTGATCTTGTTCTGCAGCACTGACTGCTACTACTTGTTTGCATGTGNTAAAAGGTGTTGAAAAGAGTAACAGATGAGTGTTACTCTTGTTCTGCAGCACTGACTGCTACTACTTGTTTGCATGTGCGTGATGGCTAACTCGCATATCCTGCATCAATATAGAGTGCTGATTATGATGTCAGAAATAAATGCTGTGCATAACATGTAATATGCACATGAGTGGTAGGCATAATGTTGGGGCAGTATGGGGATGTGACAGGGACATGGGTCAGTGGGCATCTCTGCAGTGACAACAATGGTGGAAAGTTCTTAAGAGAAGTTAAGAGATCAAGCCCGCATCTGTATGATGTATGATTGCTGCTGCACAGTGACAAGTATATCTGCCGGAACAACTGCTGCTGCCACCTTTCTGCCATGTTCTCAGAATTAACATAGTGCTCAAGTGTCACTATGTTTATTGTTTACATTATGCAAAACCAAAAGTTCTATTAATATCCTTAGTCCTCTGATGTGCCCTCTAGTGGAATCTTCCAACATCACCTCAAAAAAACAGCGCTCTGTACTACCATACTGTACTGCTACTGAAGTGCTTGTCCCGCGTCACGCGTATCAGGAAAATGTCTCGCTTTTTCATTCATTGGCAAAAAATATATAAATGAGAGAAAAAAAACCCCAAAACAGATTGTCTGTTTATTCTGCACCAGTGGGAAACTATGCAATGCAATAGCAGAATTTTCTCGGTTGCCAGACATATCAACTCATTTAGTGCGCGTAAGCTACGAGAGGGAGCCAGTGTGTGCAGTAACGGTGTGTGGACCAGAGTGTGCGCCTTATCCCTCCAAAATAAACTTCCTGTCTTTTAAAAGGTGGTGGCCCTAACTTGGATCAGCTAGTAAAGAAAGCTTTGTTGAATTAGACAAAAATGTANCCCTTATCCCTCCAAAATAAACTTCTTGTCTTTTAAAAGGTGGTGGCCCTAACTTGGGTCAGCTAGTAAAGAAAGCTTTGTTGAATTAGACAAAAATGTATTGCATTAATTTATTTGAAAATATTTAATTCAGTGATTCTTTTGCGTACCACCAGAGGGAGTCACACGTACCACAGTCTGAGAACCACTGATGTAAACAATTTNACCACCAGTGCGTACCACCAGAGGGAGTCACACGTACCACAGTCTGAGAACCACTGATGTAAACAATTTGTGTTAAAAAGCAAGTAAGGAGATGCAAAATGATTGCGCATTTCTTTTTTTTATTCACAATCTATACTTTAACTTTTGTTTTGTTTTTTTTTGTGAATTGTTGCATTTTATCTTCTCAAGCCTCTAANAATTGCGCATTTCTTTTTGTTATTCACAATCTATACTTTAACTTTTGTTTTGTTTTTTTGTGAATTGTTGCATTTTATCTTCTCAAGCCTCTAAAAGTCAAGAAATAAAACAAAACAAAATAAGTCATCTTCATTTTACTGTATTACATTTTACATTGTACTGTGTGACAAGGAGCCCCAGGAAGACTTTGCTTATTTTAAGGGGCCTCACAGTGAATGTATCAGTCCTGAATCTAACTATATGTAATCACACTAAATACTGTAGTTAGCTGGTATTAATTCTAAACCCTATAAAGTTGTGTATAGTATACTACTAAACTAGGTATGCTAACACACCTTTCCTCCATGTTTCTGAAAATACATTAAATAAATAAAATAAAATTTTAGTTGCCCATTGCAATGGACAACTAAATGATCAATGAATTCATTATTGACTGTGCTGGCCTTTGAGGGATATGAAAAAGCTGTAAAGTATAAAATTAAGTAAACTATCATATTAGTTTTGTCCAACAATCTTTGTGTCTCTGTCACTATCTTAAGGTCTCAGTAACACATACTTGCCAGGAGCCACAATCTAATTTTGATATGCCACTTCCTGATGTTACCAGACACTTTCTAGTGCTTCATGAACACAACTTTGGGATGCTGAAAATACGCCACTGCTTGACAGGCCTACCATGTCCAGTTGAGGTTGCTAAGCTACTGTATGACCAATGTTTATGAAAGTGNAGACACTTTCTAGTGCTTCATGAACCATGTCCAGTTGAGGTTGCTAAGCTACTGTATGACCAATGTTTATGAAAGTGAGTTAGCAAAAGGTTAATCACATTAAAGTCAGCAAACCTCATGATCTACTAAGAATAATAAAGGTGCAACTTGCACTGCCCTAAGTGTAACAAAACAGAGTAGAGTGAGGAAGATGTCAGCAGTATATACTGTAGTTATTGTAGCGTATACTCCAGGAGTCTTCTGTGTCACCTTACTGACTATCATGTGTTTTGAAATACAAAATTAAAACAACAACAACAACAACTGAAAAAATACTTTTGGAACTACCATCCCCACCTCACTTCTCCATGAAGGCAAATGATTACTTACCTTGTGAGTCAAGGGCTTTCCATCACCAAGAGCTTTCCCAGTGAGGGCATCAAAGAGAAGGACAACTGATGAGGTAAGAAAAGTGAAGATAATAATTGAACAGGCCATCCTATGTATATAATTATATTAGTGACAGTGGTTCCCCCACCTTTTTCATCACTTTTATCTCGAATGGCAATGGTGTCGTTGCTAAGTGAGACACTCTGGGCATTGAGGATGTCAGCTCTCATACCAGGGAACTTAGGGGAAGATATCAGTCGACCTTCATAGGAGAAGGTATACAACCCAGCTCCATCCACTAGCAGAAAATGTCTAAGTGGGAGAGACAACAGGAGGCAAGAGGTTAAAGTGGATAAGAACAGTGTAAAAACAAATACATGATTTTATATATAAGGTACATGTGGAAGGATGAAGGGGAGGGGAGCAAGGAGAGACAAAGATACAGATGAAGGTTTATGCAGTAACAGTTATTTAAACAGTCTATCAGCTGACACCAGCATGGAGTTAAAAACATGTAATGCACATTAACACAACATTGACTTACTCAGCAAGAGTCATTGTGCTCAACTGAGATTACAAAGTGGCAAGTAATCTATTTAGTTCTGTGATGAGTGTCAGGGACACTACACTGGATTATTGCACAAGAGCTACTCCTTATTAATCTAATTTTCCCCAGCGGTTACACTCAGCCTTATTGTATGACAGGGCTGGCTAGGATAGAGCACAGTCCTTGTGTGTACATCTATATGTGTGCGTGCTTGGGTTGGCTGCTTGATGAATGGTAAGTGAGGAGTAATGAAGCATTAGAGTAGCTGATAAATGATCTATAGCAGCCTGTTCTCCCGCTCTTGTTGCACTGCTCCTGTAATGAAGAGACTCACTTCTCTGCTTGCAGGATGAGGCTGACGGTTCCCTCCTTCAGGTCAAAGATGAGGGGAGTATTCCAGTTTCTTGAGCTGGCAGAAATTTAACAAGAAAAATCAAAGAAAACAAAACACACAAACAGACACAAACATTACAAAAATGTTTAAAAAAATTAGACATCTTATGCAAACGTGCTACATCTGGCACAGACATCAAGATTAAGAGTTATGTACAAACTTAAAACCACACATCAAGGAGTGCAAAAAAATATACTGACTGGTAATTTTCTAACTGTATGTTGCTTATTTTACTAATTAAATGTTAAATGATATTTTCTGGAATTATTTATCTCTTCATACAATGGCCTTCGATTTATT
This sequence comes from Rastrelliger brachysoma, assembly GCA_024605115.1. Lineage (NCBI taxonomy): Eukaryota > Metazoa > Chordata > Actinopteri > Scombriformes > Scombridae > Rastrelliger > Rastrelliger brachysoma. The sequence goes on from JANJYP010077069.1 coordinate 4,061, forward strand.
TCAAAGCCTTCTCCTCACTGTCAGAATGTAATTCTGGTGGAGATATTNTTAATTTTCTAACTGTATGTTGCTTATTTTACTAATTAAATGTTAAATGATATTTTCTGGAATTCTTTATCTCTTCATACAATGGCCTTCGATTTATTTTAAGGCCTTCTCCTCACTGTCAGAATGTAATTCTGGTGGAGATATTAAATACTTTTACTATATTTTCATTACATTTCTTTGCTGGAAAATAGTCAATTGTAAAAATATTTAACAAACACCAGAACCAGTGAATGCAAACTCCTTAAATCCCCAGCGTCAATACTAAGTACATGACCTTAGTGTTCTCAATGATATCCATGGACCCAATGATGGACAAAGAAACAGTATAAAGAAGTCATTTTCACACAGGAGTGGTATTACCAAGCTCCTCATATTTATGAGGTTGTCTGCGCTCTTAATCCTGCTATGTTTATTTTGTACATTTTCTGTGTTATTTCATTCTCAGACACAATTTTGGGTGTAAATTTACGAGGCTTATCTAACAACTCAGCGTGGGAAGTGATTGTATTTCAGTTGGTTCTGGAGAATATCTTTAGGATTTAAGAAGTAGTTAAGTTTTAATTTGTGAGAATGTATTGCACAAAACTCTGATGTGGTTCAGAGATTCAACAGGGGATGAAAAGACCATAGGAGACAAACAAAGGAGGAGTTGACTACTGACTTGTAAACGTAGCACTGCAGGGAGGTTGCCACCACTAGGTGACCAAACGCAAGAGAAGCTTTGATGACCCGATCTCTGAACTCCAGCATGTCCACTGCATCGTTCATCACATTCCTCACCTGGGAAAAAAAGGACAGAAAGGAGAAGAACACGAAAAGATGTGTGCAGTAGAAGAAAAAAAAAGAGGGTGAATGGAGTCCTCAAAAGTTACTAAACAGACATAAACTTTATACTGTAGAAGACAAACACTTTACATTTAAACTTGCAAACAACAACGAGAAACATTAACTTCACTAACAGAGGAGCGCACACAGTCACGTACACACTAGAGCGTATTTTCTTAATATACACAGGAAACAGTCTACAGTATGTCCAAGTATACGCAGGGCAACTGTGGTCAGAGAAAGCAGTTTTTACTGTTTAGAGTGTGTGCATGCACTGGTTTGGTGTTCATTTTTTCACCTGCATAGATAAATACTTCCCTTCCAGCTTGCTCTATGAATGAATGAAAGGGCCTTTTCCAGCACCAGGTGAAAGGTGGGGTTATTTTTACAGCTTTACAAATCTTCCTCCGCTGCCCCCTCCAGCAAACCAAATTTACATGCAACACAACCAGGAATAAAAAAACATTTGACCGCAAGGTGGTAAATTTAGCTGGCTGATTCACAAACCACTGGCAGATGTGCACTTTTAAAAAGGACTGAGAGGAGGAGAGGGGGAGGAGGGAGACAGAAAAGCGCCTGCGAGGCTGAAAATAAATGGCTGATGACCCACGTTTGTTTGGTTTACATAAACTGCTCTTGGTAAAGACGTCTACTGCTAATGAGTGTACATGCGTGTTGGCACACATGCATGTGCGTGACCCTGTTTCTGTAGGTGTATCGTGTGTATCCCTGTCTGAATGTATACAAGTGTGTGTGTATATGTACATTTGGGTGTGTTAACCGCATGTAAACGCTACCTTGTGGTTAGCTTGAGTTTAAACAGCAGAGAATGGTGGAGCAAGGGAGGCTGCTAGACAGGCTGGTCATTGTCACTGCAGGACTGACTGGCACACTGGGAGGGTCCTACTATAATATATGACCATGAGTAGCCTGGGTCTGGGAAGCATTTACTTCTCTACATAGTCTGCCTATGGCATCACGGTACTTTTTAATTCTATCCTTATGGGCCAACGTAATCGAGCTTGGCCCTGTTAATATTTGCCTGGTGAAAATACATTATTTATCTTCTCAAACAAGCCCTTAAAGATGACTTCAATGTGTAAAACAATGCCTCTTTTGATGGACCACCAATCTAAGTAGATCACAACTTTGATTATTTTGCATATGGATATAGCTGAGCCATGAGAGGTTGAAAGAACAGAAACATGATTTTGAATGTGTGTGTGGCTCACTCTCTACCTGCATGGTTCTCCTCTTGGTGAGGGTGATCACAAAGTTCTTCCACTCCCAGTGCTGCTCCACCACATGGGCAAAGATGACATGTCCATTTCCGCAGGCCCCAGCCAGCTGGGTACCGTCTGCAGCCCAGGCCAAGCTGAACACACTGCCTGTGTTGGGCTTCTCCAATGCGTACGACCACTGCAGGGAGGGGAGGAGGGGAGAGAAAGAACACTGTGGTTAATGGCTACAGATATATTATCTACCATCTTAAACAATTACCTGGGGGGCAGCTTAGAAACTAGAAACAATGAGAAGTTTAGAGAAGGGTGAGAGTCAAGAGTCGCGTATGAGTGAGTGCGTATACGTGTGCGCACATAATGTAAACTCTGGTAGAAAGACAGGGGCCCAGTCAGTCAGTCATTGAGCTGTGATGAACTGTGAGACACTGAAGGAGCGCTCGGCCCTGCCAAGTCCAGCACTCGCGCTCGTAAACATACACTCTGCTATCCTCATCTATTATATACACGGGGGGCAGGGGTATACGGAGGAAAAAGGGAGGGTTTATATGTGAGCCCCCAAACTGAAACCAAAAGCTGATTAACAAGACCTCTCCCTTCTTTTTAAAAAAAAAAAATTTAATAAGAAGAGGTTTTAAAAGAGGTAGAGTCTGCAAGAGGGGGGGTGAGGGGTGGAGGGTGGATAGAGAGACAAAGAGAGGCTAACAGACACAAAGTAATAGTTTTCCCCTGGTCTGCTGCACTGGTGCTACATCAGCCAAACTCTGCACTGTTGATGACAGTCAGTGATGGCAAAAGACACAACTGAGAGATATGTGGCTCTTTACAGTATCTAAGACAAGAGTACCTCTCTCATCTTTCCCTGAGGTATCCCTTTTCTCTACTTAATCCCTTTTTTTGCTCTCTTTCCAGTACTTTTTCCCTCTTTCGCTATTGTTTTTCCACGCTCTTGTCCCTGAAGTCTTCTGTGGAGTATCACAATAATCTGGTGTTTTGATTCACCGTGATTCAGTTGAGACAGTCTGGATCCACCAGTAGTTGAAAGTTTTCCGATTTGTTTTTCTTCCAAGAACCAAGCATTAGCTACGTTAACAATACCAGAGTTAGGTGCACTAAAAAAAAGTTTACATCTCAGTCACATATAACATTTTATGTGTCTTGCTGTGCACACTTGGGATCTTTTTTGTCAAAACTAATGTTGGTTTTCTCACAAAACACCACTATTCCCTTCTACTACCACAGTCAAGCTTCCTTGCTGTACCCCAGCACTCCATGATATCTTAGGTGCGAATGTCTGGCTGATCTGAACTGTTTTCTAAGCAATGATCTGCCACACAAATATATGCATTCACATCATCAACTGCTTATGAAGGGAGAAAAGCTCTAATGTTAGCCTAGTGCTGCCTGCGATGGAGACACAAGTGTGGTGCAGCAGGCCAAGTTCTGCGGTGAAGCTGAGAGAAAAGGCCTCAGTGTGTTTGCTGCCTAATACGCATGCAGCTGCGGGATGTGAGGTGTGGCGTTATTTCCTCTCCATTGCCTTTGACAGAGCTAAAGGTAACAGTCGGCAGGCAACAGGTTTGCTACAGGCTACTGCTTTGATCTCTCTCCCTCTCCTCCTCTGTCTGTCTCCCTCATACACACGTCTCTCAGCTGGTTTTGGTCAGCGCCCTCCCAACAGTTAATGTCATATCAGGACCCAAAATAGTTGCAGGGGAGGCGGGGGTGGGGGGGATGGGACTTGTACCACCATATGGACAAAAAGTAATTTGTTAAACTTAACTTAAATGCAGTTTAATTTCTTTTCCCTCCCTCTGCAGCTCTAGCCCTCTTCACTCTTAAATCTTCTAACAGAAATTAGGCTTTCTTTATAGATATACTGTATATCGACTCTTTATACATGTTTTCTTCCCCCTTCCAAACACGAGTGGAGATGTGCTTGCAAAGGCTCCACAGTCTGGGCCAGCATTTACAATAATGAGAGACCTCATCTATTCTTCAGCTAACATCTTGAGATGGCCCGCTCTGTGTTAAAGCACCCAAGAGGAAAAGGAGTGGGGAGGGATGGATAGATGGAGGGTCAGAGATGCAGCTGAATGTATACACCAGATTGTAATGAAGCAGGACATATGATATCGGCCTGAGGAGTACTGCTGGATTCATGCTTACCTAATGCTTTTAACACATTGAGCCATTTGACTCCTTCTAGAGCCAGCCGGCAAGCCTGCAAGTGAAAATGTGTGTGGAGGGGAGTATGGGGGGTATCTTTGTGTGTACAGTACTTGTGTGTGTGTGTGTGTGTGTCTGAATATGTGCACAGTATATGTGTGTTGCAGAAAGTATAGATGAGTTGAAGAAAGTGTAAATACAGTATATGTGAGAATGAAAGACTGTAAGATAACACATCTGGGTAATGAATGGGTGAGTGTATGTATGGGGCAAATGTGAACTCCCATTTCCCTCTTGTGAATGTCTTAACGTCTGTTTTGAAGGTGTGTATGTGTGTGTATGTAAAAGAGGTGAAAATCCTCTGCCTTGTCAGAGTTGTCAGGCAATGTCTGACTATGGGACACAGGAGGGATTCCTATTGCTATCCTGAGAAAGGTGGAGAGGGCCAGCCGAGGAGAAACCTGGGACACAAAACCTTTTCCAGAGCAGTATTCAGCTACAGGAACTCTGCATGTCTTCCTCCTTGATATAACTATCTTTCATTTATTCCCTCTTGCCCGACAGGTGAAGGGTTTCGATGTTCTGACAGCTGGTTACCCAGCCAGAAACTGGGCAGAAGAAAATAACAAGTGCCTCAGGGAGTTCTTCACTAAAACAGAACGACAGCCTGGCATGTCCACTGGAAGGCAAATAAATTGGGAAATGCTGTTTACTATACTAGTGTGCTTTACAGCATTCATTTGGTAGGCAAGGGACAGACACCCTGCTTGGTCTCAGCACAAAAAGCTGTCAAGGAGGAAATGTGTAAAATGTATTGAATTAAAGTTTTATAAGAATTTAAAACTGCTCGATGCTTGAAATCATACATAGTTCCCGAGAACCTTAATCCCTGGACTCTCCACAGTGGAAACTGTCAAGTAACTATTTTATGTTTGCAATATTGTCTAATAACATATTCAGCTATAAATACAGATCAATAACAACACCTGTATAATGTGGTCAACTATATTATTCTCATTCAAAATAAGCAGTGACAGAGATGTGGAGAAGACATATTTGGCCTTGTAACATCATTGTTGTGTCATTGTTTTTGAAAATAAGTTACACTGATGTTTTTAGATTTTGACAGTAAGGTGTGGGTAGACTAATAAAGAGGATAGGAAAGAGGAGGAGGAGATGGGGAAAGTGGAGGGCAACAGGAAGAAGTGAATGATTCAGTGGTAGTAGATTTGGCAACTGCTTTTACTGGAGCCAAAAAAGGTTGGAAAATGACTGGAGAAGGCTGGAGGGACAATCAAAATGAATGTAGAAAAATATTATACAGCAGGAAGAAAGAGTAAGTAGGCATGCAAAAAGGTTGAAATGAAGGTATAGGAGAGCCAAGATTGATGTGGAAAGTGGGTTCAGACCTTATACCACTAAAGTCCACTCTCTGGTCACTGAACCCTTGTGTCCATAATGGGCAGCTTTGTGGCCAGAGAGAAGGTGACAGACATGACGTGTAGTTCTCAGCTGAGCTGTGGGGGAGAGAGGGAAAGACCCCTCAAACTCACAATGAGCTTATACACGAAGACTACGCGTATACAGCAGAAGGCGGCGCACACGTTGAAGCACACAGAAACGCACACACACACACACACACACACACACACACACACACACACACACACGCATTTGTGTCAAAAACATGGCAGGAGATCAAGTCTGGTAGTCTACACTTGTGATGATCTCTCTGAGCACCAAGCAAAACACCCACACATGCATCCTGTGTGTGTTGACATGTGTGTGTTAATGTGACTCAGACGCACAGACGTTAGTTGCATGTAGGTGACAAACCCTGGAGTGCTGAACTGGGCTAATGATACTGTGGGATGCTGTTGTGCTGTACAAAAAATATGTGATAATGCTGCTGTTGCATCTACCATCCTTCACAGAAACTAGCTGGAGGGTGTTTGTGTCTCTTTTTGTTTCAAGAGCAGAATGATGATCCACAGACCATGGCTTGCAGCATAGAAGCCATCACCTACCGTCAGTACATATACTGACATAAAGGAGAAAACAGCACACACATAAAAAACAGAGCGAGTGAAATGTTTGAATGTAAAGCCTCTTTAAGGAGCATGCTCGCCCCCTCACTGCTCCCTTCCTCCTCCTCCTCTCTCTATGTGTTTCTCAACATATGTTTACCATTAAGAATGGCAGGTGTTATGGGTCTGCCCCTTCTCTCTATTGTTGCCTTGCAGCCGTAGTCAACATGGGGAGGCCTGCAAAAAGGTTATGTTAAAAAAACAGCTCACTCAAAGGCAAGGGCACTGAGAGTACCCAAAAATTAGAACCAAAACTTGTTACTTAAGGCACCTCTACATTTAATTCATTATATCCTCCACACTATAGAGGCACCACTTTCTCTGCCCTGTGATTTTTTTCAATTGTCTAGTACTTTTTAGATATTACGCCACAGTTAAAATGAATATGAACCCATAAGGCTTGGCAGGGGTGGCTGAAAATTAACATATTGCCTTTATTGAGCTTGAACTCTGTTGATTACAGTTATGATTCAAATAGCGACAAGTTTTTATGGCAGAGAGAAAGCAAATTAAAGCTGCAAGCGGTGATGATAGGACTCTTTCACCTCATGTGTCAGAGGGAGCAGCAGCCGTGGGATTGCTACAGGAGGTCGGTTGACAAGGCTCTGAATTTTCAGGGCTATGAGACACAGTGTGAATGGATAAAATACTATTTCCTGTGTGCTCTACATGGCGCTGGAGATGACATATTGGTAATCGAGTAAGCATTTGAAAATCTATGTTTCATTTAGGCTTCACTTCCCTGTTGGCTGCAGGCAATACAACATAAGTAAAATATTATAGGGATAGCTCACCAAAAAATGAAATTCAGTCATTATCGACTCACCCTCATGCTGATGAACACTCCAGAGTAGTTTGTTATTCCTCAAAGTGCAGCTGGAGACCTGGGGGGATTTTCTTTATCCACCGAAATCCATATAACAATTGCTGCTGGCACTCAAGACAAAAAAGGTCCATAAAAGTGCACAAAACTTTACAATATTCCTCTACACTGCTCGTCCACAGCAATCCAAGTGTCCTGGAGTGGAAACATCCAGAGTTTACTCGAAACAACATGATTTATGGCCCTTTTCCACCGGCTTGACTTGGCCCTATTCTACTTGACTCGACTCTACCCAGTTTGTGTAGTGTTTCCACCAGCACGNTGGCCCTTTTCCACCGGCTTGACTTGGCCCTATTCTACTTGACTCGACTCTACCCAGTTTGTGTTGTGTTTCCACCAGCACGGTACCTCATACCAGGTACTATTTTTAGTACCTCGCCTGCTCTGGTTCCAAGTGAGCCGAGCTGGTACTAAATGGTGACGTCGAACGATTGCTAATTACTGATTGGTCAGAGCTATTGTCACTGAGGAGTGAGCGAGCCACCCCGACACAAGGATCAAACTCGGCATTTTNTCAATTACTGATTGGTCAGAGCCATTGTCACTGAGGAGTGAGCGAGCCACCCCGACACAAGGATCAAACTCGGCATTTTCAAAAAACAAAAACTCCAAGGAGGAATATATCTGCTACCTGCATGTAATTTTTCACTATGGTCTGTGGACGAGGTTCAGACCTTTGTGTCTTGAGGCTAATGAGCGGATCCGGCAAGAGTTTAACGAAGCTATGAGGAAGCACTGCTGTGTTATGATGACCCTGCCCACTGCGAGTAGGTACCAGGGCCAGTGGAAACACAACACAAACTGTGTAGAGTCGAGCCGAGTTGAGTCGAGTAGGGCTGGAGTATGTAGTGGAAAAATGAGTACACTTTGCAGTGAGAACTCGTGACAGATACACACCAGACATTTTTTTTTACTTTTTCAAAGTTTCAAATTACTAGTGCAGGTAGGCCCCTCTTGTGTTTGTGTGCAGCTCTGTCGCTCACAGTAGGATGTAAATACCTTTGTGTATCTGTCACAAGTTGTCATTAATCTTTTTACCGTGGCTTCCGTAGTGCAAGCAGATGCTACATCATACATTATATATATTGCCTTCCAGGCAAATATAATGTAGGACTGATTAGGTAATAAAAATGTACTAAACGACAATGTTTCAAGTAAACTCTGGATGTTGCCCCTTCAGGACACATGGACTGTAGCGGACAAGCAGTATGGGGGAATATTACAAAATTTTGTGTATTTTTATGGACCTTTTCATCGAGTGACAGCGAATTTTGGTGGATGATGAAAACCCCCCTTTAATGCAGCAATCCATGCATCGGAGGGCATAATATACATTTTCATGTTTATTGGACATTTCATATAGGGGATAACTACCACTTCCTGTGTGAACCACATAGTGCTAAAACAACATCCACTAATTACACATCATGTTGCAGACTACATGATAGACTACATGTAAATCAGATAGTGTCTGTGACATAAAGAGGACATCCACTTGTCAGTAGGTAGTGTTATGACACTCAATTACTCAATATAGACGCAAATGCGTTAAGGCCTTGATTCTCATCAAGCACGAGGAATTCGAGGAAGATTGGACAATGTAAAGTTGAATTGTTTGGATGCTATTCACCAAATTTGAAGTCACCCTGTTTAGTTCTTGCCTTAAGTACAACACTTGTAAATGGCTTCCAGGGACCATTGGGCCCTGGCAGTTTAGTGCTCAGGCTCTAAAAAGTAAAATGATCACATTTGTAACTTGCATGGTGGGTAATTTCCGTTTTTCTCAAGAGAACAATGCAAGCAGTTTATTACACCAATTACACTGAAGCCATATCTTAGGCAAATATGAGCTTTTGGAAGGTTACTGGGGGTGAACATTTAATACAAAAACATTTTTGATTGGAATATAATTTAACCCTATCAAATAGTTTTATGCNCATGAGCTTTTGGAAGGCTACTGGGGGTGAATATTTAATACAAAAACATTTTTGATTGGAATATAATTTAACCCTATCAAATAGTTTTATGCAAGACTTGAGTAGGGTATGACATACAAACTGAAAAAGCACAAGCAAAAGTTAACCTGAATAGAAAGCATTGGAGGAAAAAGCAAGAAAGAGACTGGTCAAATGAGGAGTAGGAAAAATTTCAGACACAACGTCAAAGGAGAGAATGAGTGTGTATCTGTATCACTGGTTTACCCCTTCCCCCTCTCTG